>JAMAGZ010000030.1:0-282552 GCA_023626575.1 Penicillium sp. PF1803
GCTATGCGTCGTATAATAGGGAGGGCGCGGGCTTTAGAGCCTGAGGCATCCCCATAGCCTCATGAGTCCCCATGACAGCCGGAGCTAGCCGTATCAGCACATATCGTTATTATACCTGTTTACAATAACGATTAAGGTAACTATCGCCCTATCCGCACTAACTCATAGTGACCAGTCGGCTACGCGTAACAATTAGCTCACGGTTGCTACTTAAATAGCTACGGCCCCTACGCCTCTTTGAGGTCCGTAACACACGCGCGATTGGCTAATAAGATAAAAGGCTTCTGTAGCTAACTAGGCTAATTATGTCGGTTATCTAACCGATATTTGAGACCTCGAATCGCTAGTCTTGTGGTAGGCTTTAGAACTAAACCAGTATAGCCACGTTACCTATACAGAGTATTCATGGTGGCAGAGAATAGCTATCTGCGTAAGTTGCTTCAACAGCATTAACCTATCGCGATTTCCTAGCTATAGGAGACGCCTCCGACCGTAGGATTCCGCTCGCGTTACTACCTTCTACAAGGATATCAGGCCTATTACAACGTTTGTCTAACTCATTAAGTAGCAAGTAAGCTAGGTAATGAGATAGTGATCGTTAGGCCAGCGGGACGAAGGAGAGGAAAGGCTGAATAGTGGGAGACCACTGCTAGACGCTCCCAGCGTGTACTTATAATTCATCCATCGTCGCTATCTAACCTAGCGGCTCGCGAATCTTTCCCTGTGCCAAGATGTGAAAATGCGCCGTTTGACGGCTTGCCCTGCACCCTGGGCGGTCTTCGGGTGAAGAATATTGAGGTGGGTGAAGTGCCGCCTGAAGCTGCCTGAAGCCCGCCTGGACAAAGCGGCGAGTCGCCCAGCACCGAACGATGGGCGATAGGTGAGGCGATAGGTGAGATCGGTCATACTTTTGGCTGTTGAATGTTTTAAATTTTGTGTCAATGGATGGGCTAAAAAGCAGTTGGGGGAGTATCCGATGGATCAATTGGCCGATTCCGTGCTGTGCTCATTTTTAGCAGTAGCTGGTGGTGCTTCCAAAGGTCCCTACCCATGATGGCTACTGTTCTTAAAGCTGTCTAAATCTCGTAGGTGGGATTGAATTATGGTTTCTTCAACCAAAAGTGAATACCGTAGTGAAAATCTTGTCTCTGTTCGATCACAGTTGTCTGAAAATCAAAGGCTGCCGCACCCAGCTAATTATATATATCTTAAGTGATGGTTTTTCCAGGGCTCTTTTTGACGGGGCATTGACGCCGTCTACCTAGCCGATTGCATAGAGTTTAGCTGTACCAATGAATTTGTGAGGTACAGCGCCGGCTATTGTTCCCCACAATCTTGAGTCTCGTATTTTAGGTTCAGCCTCAATCGCTTCTGTTTGCCTTTTGTCCCTTCACTATTCCCGCCGCGTATGGTTAGCTTTGAAGTTAGCTAAGGTGGCTTAGAATCAAGCGTCGCGACCACCCTGACGAGTGACCACCCAGCGTGGGACATCTTTTTTTTTTCTTTCGGGATGAGATCTAAGATCGATCCAATCACCAAGTCGGGTGTTCATTCCGTCCCAATCAATCCACGGCTGCTTCCTGACCTCAACCCTTTCTGACAAGAATAAAGGTGCACGCTTGCCACTGCTGAATTCTGATTGTATATTTCTCCTCCCCGGAAAACACCCAGCTAGCTAGGCAGTATATCTAAAGAGTTCTTTTCATCACTGACGTGCGGGCAGTTCGCGCTTGCATTGTCGGAATGAAGGAAATCCCCTGCCATCTGACGGAGGCAGACGAGGCTGTTTACAGCTCCAATGTTGTTGAGCACGACCGCCATGCCAGCAAACCTAGCCGATTTGGATGCGGCTGGAGCCTAAACGGATGGAAGCCAGGTGTGTGCCTCGGCTTTGCGGCTGCGGCTATCGTCATGGTTGTCAACATCGCTATCCTAGCCTGGATTTATTCCAAGTTCGAAGTCAATGGCGGCTCTGCTACAATATACTCTGGAAATTTTAACGAAATGAGGAAAATCTCCACGTGGTCGCATCTTGCAATTAACATTCTCAGCACCATCCTCCTCGCCGCGAGCAACAATTGTATGCAATGCTTAGTGGCACCTACTCGGGCAGAGCTGGACTCGGCGCACCGCAAGAAGGAATGGTTGCAGATTGGACTTCCGGGAATGCGAAACCTTTTCCGAGTCTCCAAAACTCGCAGTTTTGTATGGATTATATTGCTGATCACATCATTCCCGGTCCATTTATTGTGAGCCACGCCCTCTAGGATCCGGTCCAACAAAGACATCTAATTTTGAATAGATACAATTCCGTCATCTACGACACCATCGGTACCAATGACTATATCGTGACCGTTGTCGCCCCGAATTTCTTGACCGGAGGAGGCTGGGACTACGGCTGGTGGTCAAACTGGCTTGACGCGTACGGCGCCGATGTGCATTTTCTGTACGACTACCAGAAAACACCGAACGGTCTCGTTAGGCTGGAAAAAGACGCCTGTATTTCAGCATATGGGCAGTCGTTTGTCACTGACTGGCGAAATGTTCTTGTTGTAACCGCTGAGCCGGATGAGACTAATCAGACTATTTACGACATGATCGCCGTCCAGTATGAGGTGACTACACTGTCGCAAACCCCAACAGCGTGGTATTGTGGAGAAAGATCGTCGTATCAAACACAGCTATCATGCACCCTGTCCTCGGCCCTGGCACAGGCGCCAAATTGGACTATGGGAGTCGTCAATTTGACGAGTCAAACCCATCGAACGATGAACGTCACCGTGGATTACTGTCTTGCGGAGCCGCTGGCTGCACCTTGCTCCATTAGCATCAGTTCATCAATTCTCATTGCAGTCATAATCTGCAATACGATAAAGCTCATCTGCTTCGCTATAAGTTTGCGGTACTTATTCGCCGGCTCCACGCCATTGGTGACAACGGGAGATGCAGTCGAGTCGTTCCTCAACGTTCCGGATGAGACAACTACAGGAAATTCCATTCTCTCAGCTAAAGACGTGCGGTCGGGGCGTTGGGGAAAGCACAAAACATCACCAGTTTGGCATCGCACGAGACGTTTCTGGTTCGGAGCTGCATCTGCGAAACGCTGGTTGATTCTTTCCTTTCTGTAGGGTTTTCTTTAATCCTCATCCCGTCTTGTCTGTCGGTCACTCAGGTGGTTTCGAATATTGGTTAACGATAGAAGTGTCATCCTCACCTGGACGGGAGGATTAATTCTTCTCATCATAGGTATTCATTATCTACCAGCCACCCAGGGTCTAGCCAAGACTTCTACGGCTGAGCTGGATTTCGTCGGATTCGGCACCCCAGGGCCGTTAAATACCATCGTCTACCTAGGACCACAGCGTCAGCAGCTGAACAACTTCCTAAAAAATGTCATATTGGCTAATACTCCTCAAATCCTGTTGTCTGCGATGTACTTCATGTACAATGGCGTCTTAACTTGCATGTTAACCATGCAGGAGTGGTCCATTTTTGCAATTAAGCGGAAAGGTCTACGTGTCTCTACGCCTCGAGGCTCACAGCGATCAACGCTTTGGCTCCAGCTCCCTTATCTTTACTCAATTCCGATGCTGGTGCTAGGAGGACTCCTCCACTGGTTCGTCTCACAGTCATTATTCTTGGCGCGAGTCTCGTTCAAGGGACTTGAGGAGTACAACCTCCAACCAGCTAGCGGTCTCCTTGATGCGCTAGGATGGAGCCCGATCGGACTCATTTGCACTCTGGTTACTGGGTTTGTTATGATGACTGTTCTTTGGTTGATGGGACTGAGGAGGTTTGGTGGAAGTATGCCACTGGCGGCGGGTTGCAGTATTAGCATCAGTGCAGCCTGCCATCCAGCTGCTGGAGAAGTGGACAATCTGGCGGAGCAGCCGTTATTGTTTGGCGATTTGAGCTACTTGCCGGACAGACAGATGACGGGAGGATATAACCGTCATGCTTCGTTTACACCAAGAGACGGTGCAGAGAGCTTAGTCGAAGGGGAGGTATACAGCTAAGGAGGCTTTTGGATAAGAGAATGTAATTCTGCGATGCTCAAATATTCCGGTTCTTGTTCACTTGCTTTCTCCTTTCTGTCTTGGATACGGAGCAATTTTCATGGGTATAATAAGTCTTCTAGACAGATAATAATCCTCCTACGCAGATAGCATTGATTAGTCTCCATTTCCACTAGGTAGTAGAGGTTTGCACCAGAGGATATTGGCCTGCCAAATTTTTTACTACAAATAGAGACTATAGATTGTTTTAAATCAACACCAAGCACATACGACCACAGGGTGTGGAGAACAGGTCTTCCCGTCCGCTCAGCCGTACTTAAGCCACCTATAGTATGCGGTTAATTCTTAAAGCGCCCTAGGCTTTAAAAAGGCGTCCGATTTTATCCTAAGGTGAGTGTGGGTGATTTGGGTGAGAAGTCTGGAGACTAGGGTGATAGAGGTGAGAACTGGGTGAGAGCGGGTGAGAATTCTTACCTAGGATCACCTATATACCTACTTTAACTTAATACTATTCTATAAATATAAGTACTAGGTAGCGACCTAGCCTTCTATTCTTAATTCTTAGAGTCTAGCTATATTAAAGAAGATATTCCTTAAAGACTTCTAAAAGGAACTTAAGGAAAGATGTGAGCAAGCTGATAGTGCACAGGTAGGAAGGATAGAAATCGAAGGAAGAATAGATTGATGAATGAATCGATCGGTTTCCTTGATATATTCAATTCGGCTTGGGATAATAGAAAGATGAGAAGAAAGTAAGGTAGGACTGAAGCTTTGTTAATTGTAATGATTATACATATGTATATTCAACATATGTGTTATGACATGGAATAGTAGGGTATTTTTATAATCAAATTTTTGTGCAAACATATCAAACGTATTTCATGCATGTGATAGATCTAAATAGATCTAGATTGCATAGTGATATAATGCAATAGCTGTTTGCAGGTTGTATGGTGTAATTGACCATAGTAGTGATGAAGGTGGCATAACTATTGTATGCGCCTTTTTATGCCTGATTATCCGATTGGATAATAGTAGCCGTGGTATAGCATAGTCTGGCTTTATAATGCTTCCTGACGGTTTAGGCATTTTTACCCTTGATATTTTCTGGATATCTTCCAGATATCTCACAAAAGAACTATACGTACTACGTTATATAGCTATATCCTTAAGTATTAAAATAAATAAGAATAAGAAAATAATACTAACGTAATTCACAAGCGAGCGGATCACCCCACCCAAAATCGCGTCTTCCTACCACCCTACCTAATTCAACCGCCTACCATGCCACCAATTCGCACTGAATCCTCGCAGAAATCGGCCAATCAGGAGGGCAGGATCCTATTAGCGCTTTCCGATTTCAAAGATAGCCGTATCGCATCTCTTCGCGCAGCAGCAAAGCTATACGATATGCCCTACTCTACACTACATGCGCGTGCTAATGGTCGAATATCACTCGTCGATAAGCGCCTAAATAGTCATAAATTACTCAATTCGAAGAGGATTCGCTTACTAAGTGGATTCTCGCTATAGATTCGCGTGGAGTAGCGCCTAAGCGTGCTACTATACGAGAAATAGCCGATATTCTTCTTATAGCGCGTGGAATTATCCCTCCGCCGACCGTTAGTATTAATTAGGTATTAAATTTCGTTAAACGACGTGATGAGATTCGAATACGCTTTTCTAGATGATATAACTACTAGCGCGCTCTTAACGAGGATCTAAAGCTATAAAAGAGTGGTTTTTAATAGTGCAACGTACGATCGAGGAGAATAGGATTTAACCGGAGGATATTTATAACTTCGATGAGACTAGCTTTACAATAGGGCTTATATTATCGTAAAAGGTGGTTATATAGGTAGAATACTACGGTCGGCGATCGATTCTATAGCCTAGTAATCGCGAATAGGTTACTACGATCAAAGCGATATGCGCTAACGGATACACGCTACCGCCCTATATTATATTTAAAGGCTAGGTTTATATCGCTAGTTAGTTTAAATTGAATCTCCCTAGGGATTAGCGAATCGAAGTGTCGAATAATAGCTAGACTACTAATAAAATTAGCCTTCGCTAGCTCTAAAAGATCTTTATTCTATACACTAATTCGCGTGTACGAGGGCGAGGGCGATCTCGGCTATTAATCCTTAACGGGCACGGTAGCTATCTTACACCTTAATTCGATCGAATCTATGCCGAAAATGATATTATACTACTTTGTATGCCTTTATATTCGTCTTACCTACTTTAACCGCTTAATGTTAAATGCTTTGTAGTGCTTAAGCGTGCGTACGGTCGCTTTGTGAGCGATTTAGCCCGAACAGGCTATAATTATATTAATAAGCTTGATTTCCTCGCTGATTACCTACGCGTAAGGATAGAAGCTTTTAGCCGAATATTATTTAAATTAGCTTCGTAGCTACTAGTAACGTACTAGTTAATGCTGATAGGGTGCTTTTTAAGTTTAATATTTCCCTCCGAACGCCTACACTACTATTAAGTCGACTAAGTAGCATATCTAGCTAATTTACACTAGAAACGCCTAGAATAGTAGCCTAGCTACAAAAGCAGGCTAAAATAATAAAAGTTCTAATAGATCGGCGGTCAAAAAGCCTTCTAAGCCCGGTGAAATTAGTGGTTGATAATATTCTTAAGGGCTGCTATCGAGCTGTATATCACACTACGTTATTAGTAAAGAAGAACGCCGATCTACGCGAAGCGAATGAAAAGATGTCGGACTTGAGATAGTGGTCATAAGTCCTAGGGGTGCACCGAAGTATAGTGCACACTGTAGTGTAGTATATAACCTTATGATAGGATTGTAGGGATCGTGCAATCCTGTTTAGAAGATCCACGATTGTGGAAGAGAAACACTGATCTGAAGAGTAGATCAAAAAGATGTTAAACTTATTTAATTTAGCTATAGGAAATAGGTAGCACTTATAACTTAGAATACATAGTAGAGTGTCACAGAAAGGAATTAATAGAAACGTAAATGAGTAAGGGGAGCATATTAGAATGATTAATTAGAATGATTAGGTAGGCCTCGTTACATTACATTATTAATGCATTATTGATTAAAATACTTTTCCTGCGGGAAAGTGGGCATTATTATTCCTACGGGAAAACGGGGTCCGGGATAACCTGTTCTAACTATATTATTTATATATACCTAACGGGCTATATATATCTATATATTAATATACCCCCTTAGCTCTTAATGTGAAGACAGAATAAGATTAAAGTAAGAGCTAAATAAGATAAAAAGAAGAAAGAAGGGATAAAAGGATGATCCTTCTAGAGAGTAGGTAAGATCTCTATACCTAGTTATTAAATAAAGATAGTATATTTTTTAGTAGATAGGCGTTTTATGAGTCTATTAGCTAATATTTTAGCTAACTTAACCTACTTAATTTATAGCTATTTCGCTTATACTTCCTACTAAATCTATAGTTAATAGATATCGATATAGTGAAGTTTAGTTTAGAATAAGGATTTCTCGCGTATAAGTAAATCGACTATCTACTTATTATTATATTAAATCGTGTCTATTTCGGTGTCGAATTAAATAAATTTAAATAAGCGTCTAATCTAATATAGTTACTTAGCTAGATATAAGATTACTAATAGCTTAGCTTCGGTAGTTAATGTAGTGATAGTCTTCTGCTTACGTAATTTCTATTCAATTAGGCTACTAAATAGATAGAAGATAAATCCTTTAGAGCTCTTACGATTAGTATTCCTAGCGAAGCTTATATCTAAGGTAGTAGTGAAGATTAAAGCTATTATTTCGCTATTAAAATAAAGAGAAAGGTATCTTATTATATAGAGTATAAGATTAGGTAATTAATAGCTTTTAAATGCTATTCGTTATAGCGAGTGAACGATATAGCTAGTAGTTAGTTAGCGAATATAGTGTCTAGACGGGTCTAAACGGTAGGGAAAAGGATAGATCTATACTTCTGTTAGTATAGCTTAATCGTCTATAGATTAATTAGTTCTGTTAGGATTAGATTGAGCTTCTATATGGTTAGGAGTAGTGTTTTAATCGGTTTATAGCTATTATTAAGTAGGTTAAATCTAGTAGTAATCTTCTTAATATATACTACCTAATTTAGCTATGTTTTTCGTCTCAATCGATCGCGCATAATTCGAATGCTAATAAATTAGGTTAATTCACTATAATCCTTTATTTTAAATCGTTATAAGAGTAGCTATTTAATTTACTAAGCGTATAGGCTCTCGCTTTTATAGTAGGTAGTAAGGAAGTTATCGACGAATCCTATAATAACTATACGATTATTAGTGTAGAGGGCGGGGCTATTAGGGTATAGTTTAAACCCTTGAGAGAAGCATCTCTTTAATATCGTCTTCCTATCTCTTACTAGCGATTTATAGGCTACATACTACTTTATATAGTTATAGGACTATCGATCTCTAATTCCGTTTCTCCAGTCTAGATATCAAGAATACAGTGTATCTATTCTTTATTATATCCGAAAATGGAATAGTCTATCGTGCGATTAGCCTTAGCGTAAACTTACTGCAGTAGTTAATCGATTAGTTTTCTCCTTCTCTTCTCACGGAGTAGTCGTCCATAGTATAGCCACTTCTCATTATAGCAGCATCGTTGATCAGGGAAAATCGTGCTTCCTGGATCACTGCTTGCCACAGGCCAGTCGTTGACGGTTTAAAACGCTAACCTGTTAAAGAGGCACCGAGGAAGACTGCACCCCTGCCTGGCCCTGACCCTTTCCATGTACAATTGAACATTGTTGGAGTAGATGCACCCAGACCAACACACTACTTTCTATATTTCGTCATTAGCGGGAGATAGAAGTTGCATGTTGTAGCGCTAGCGATACTAGGCGCAACTCCAACTGAGGAGAAGCACGGGCCGATGATATTAAAGAGACTGCAGTAGTCAACCCCGTCGTGCAGAAGGGGCATAAGATCCGCCTGATTGATTAATCAGGCTCTAAGATTCTCTGAGTTAGAAGGGATCCACAAATACAACCCAGATCTGTTAACCCCATCAAGCCTCATTGTATGAAGAGCGGATGTCGGGGACTGTAATTGAATGACATTCCATACGGGTAGATACCCGGGTCAGTCATGAGTTTGGTGTGGATTCGTCCAAAATCCGTGTCGATGTCGTCCTTCTTCCCATGTAGCAAAAGGGTAAAATCCTTGGAATCAGTGATACCGTCACGCAGACCATGCATGAAGGAGGAATGATTACCAATTCGAGAGGTCTGAAGAACTGAGTTCCTTTGCGAGTGGTGTCGTCCTTAAAATTGAACCGGAAGGCGAAGAGCTGTCCCCGTTCAACGTAGTATCGGCAGCTATCCCATTGATCGAGCATGACTTGATCATAAATGGCAGATTTGTGAAAAGGAGAAATCGAGTAGTCAATACTCCATACGGTGGGGTTCCATAAGTTTGAACCCCCGACAAATTTTGAAACTCATCTTTGCAGTCAGGATTTGAACGATAGACTAAAAGATGATACCTTAGCTATCAAGAAAGAGGAGTTAAATGACCTTTAGAAAAAAACTTTCTAAAAATCAGAGCCGGAGACATATCTGTTAGGTGGTTTCTCCCCCGGTTTCTCTAGCTTGCAAACTCGGACTTTTGAACTACCACTGTACCTTTTAATGAAAGGGGAATACACGACTTACCGAGAAGTCTTACTACAAGAAGTTCCATTACGGGAGGCCTTTTTAAAAGAAGTGTAAGGTTGTGGGAACCGCCATTGACCTGATTTACAGACACCGTAATGAGACTTCTCGCAGTGAGACTTCTCCCATAATTAACCTTAACAATGATGGTTCTTCTACTTCCAGTAATGAGAGTTGTCCGAGAAACAAAACAGTTAACCAGTGGTAACGAATGCACAATTCTCAAGTTCATTCTTAGGTCTAGCATAAATTCATACAAATGGCCTAATCTTTTGTCTCGGAAATGTCTTTCCAGTGGTTCTTTTAAATGGAATCTTCAATCTCTGTGTAGAACTCGAGTACATGCGTGGGCTCTGATCATCATGGAGGACTTGGCTGTCGTGATGACCATTCCGGAGAGGAATACTCATTAGATGGATCGGAACTCAAGAGTGATCATCATCAGAATACCATTTTTGTAGTCATATATACCACTCAAATCCATCCAATCCCCATCTCAACCCCCCTATAACTCAACCTGCACAGCAATCATACTCTCCGACAAAAACCCCGTCACAAACAACCAAGCCTTCTTCACCCCGTCCTCCTCCTCTTCCTGCTCCTCCGGCTCAACAGGAACCAACACCGCAGCACTAGCACTCCTAATCCTCCTCCCATCATCCTCAAACAACAACCTCTTCTCCCAAGCCTCCCCACCAGACCCAGACCCAGCCTTCGCATACCAAACCTGCACCGCATCCAACGCATCCGGATCCCGGCCCGTCTGCGGGAGATAAAAGCCCTGCGAAACACCCGCAATGACAAACCCACTCGCATCATGCGCAGCACTCGCATACGGGTCAACGTAGTAACTCGGGTTATCAGTCACAGTGTCAAAGACGATCGTGTCATGGACGGAAAGTGTGTTATTCTCGTGGCGCGTCGCGAGGTATAATTCGCCGCCGATAGCGCTGGCAATGACGACCTCTGAATCAGAGCGGGCATGGCCGAGACCGTTGTTATTCCATAGTCCGGTGTGGGCAACTGAGGTGGTTAGCGAGGACGTTGCGTCGGCGACGTTGTGTAGCTCGTGCAGTTGGACGTGGATGATGTTAGACCATTTTGCGGATGGCCAGACGTCTTCGATGAGTCGGAGGAATCCGCTGCGGTAGAAGTGGTCGTTCGTCACGTAGAGCGAGTTCGGGCTGTCGGCGTAGATGTCGTTGGGGGTTTGGATGAGGGGGTGTTGGATTGAGCGGACGTGTTGCGCGGTGGTAGAGTGGAGGACATGGTGGAAGAGCTCGATTTGAGAACGTGCTGCTGGGATGTCCGGTGTGTTGGACGCAAACTCCGGGTTTGGCAGGTGGTTGACAGCGAAGATGTAAACTGCAGCTGGGTTTTGGGGATCTTCGATGACGTCGATACCGTGTGTGACGAAGGGACCGTTGAAGTTTTCCAGTACCAGACGGGTGGACTTGAAGGTCTGGCGTTAATTGATAGAGCTTGTCAGTATCTTGTCTCTGCTGTAATCTCTGGACCTCGGCATCGCAAACACGATAATCCCTGTCACATACCTTCGGATCAACCACATGGATAGATCCGCGACCCGCAGCTTTAGTGTCCAAATGGCCCAGACCGGGGAACCAGTCGAAGCGGGTAGCCTTCACATCCTCGCATGCTGTGAACAGCAGATTGGCCGGGCGATAGTAGTGCAAGTCTTCACAGTGAACAGTGTCCTCAATGACGATGGGACCCTGACCTGCGCCCAGTACAGTCGGATTGGGCGTTAGGAAGGGGCCACCGATTTTAATCATATGGACAACTGCTGGTGCCAGTGTGGCTACCAGGATGGCAAATAGGCCCAGGAAGGCCGAACTCAAGAGTCCCATTGCGGCGTGGGAGCTGTCGTAGCCAGACTAAGGGAGAGAGAATCTTAATCTGGACTGAAGGAGTGGTAGTTAGTAAACAAGTAGTACAACGAAGGAAGGAGGAGGGGAAATAGCTACTCCATGCCAAAGCGTGGGGAAGGTTTCGGTAGGTCCACTTCTCCCCTCTGCAGGATTGTGAGCAGCCGAACCGACTCGAGAGAAATTGCCTCGGTCTTGTTTCCCCACACTGTTGTGCTACGGCAAGTTGGCAACATCGTCATCGGTGACTACTCGGGGCCCGTGGGGGGAAAATACTTAGTAGTGCATAATGTGGAGTTGGAGCGGGTCTAAAGACCCCAACAGAGTCAGAACTTAAGAGTAGATGATTTGGGTAAGAACTATATTAGCCTGCTAGAAATTTAGAGTACGTAGTAAACAGTAAATTATGCATTGGACTATCTGGAGCAAGACGCGAAGGTAGCGGAGATGATCTTTTCAGGGGCCTTGCAGCCGGGCCACCGTGAGCTTGTCAAGGTGGCGCCCCTGCCGGAGAATGGTTGGACAATGGAAAAAGCTAACGATCAAGTAAGAAAAAGATTCGAACAGTCAAATTCAAAAAAGAAGATCACGGGGAAAAAATTGAAGTCATTATCGACGCTGGCCATGGCAGAAGTGGCCCAGCGTGGGTTTGTGTTTAGGCAAAGTGATAAGAATTAATGTCAAGAAAAAAAAAATAAGAGAAAGACCAGATCCGAAACGTTCCACCTTGCAATTTGCCGAGTCCATATCGTGTCATAAAAAGTCAGGCAGCGAGCCTGTGGTACAAAGATGCGAGCGAGTTGCCTAGTGAATAGACTGCTTGGCCTCCAGGAACTCCTGATCGCTAGCATCGAGGACGTCATACTCCTCATCGGTCAGGAAGCCAGCATCAGTGGAGACCTCATCCAATGTAAGGCTCTCGACATCTTCCAGGACATCTGCCTCCGAAGGAGTCGACTCTGTCGCCGCCCGATCGGTCGACACGATGTCTTCATGGAGGCTAGACTCGGGAGACTCCTTCTCCAGTTTGGGGAAGATCATGCCACTGCCGACAGTTTCGGTGCTGGCAGTAGAGGACTCGGCCTCGGCGGGCTCCTCAGCGACCTTCTTTGTCGGCTCAACGACCGAGGGGGCGGGAGAGACGACACCCTGTACTTGAATATCGCACCACAATCGGTGGCCAATAGGGACACCGTTGGGAAGCTTGAGACGCCAGTACGAGATGGCGGTGCCCTCACGGCGAGGGGTGCGAAGGGTCACGGTGAAATCGGCGCTCTGTCCGGGACCCAGGTGGGTAGTGAGCTTGTTGCTCTCCATAGCACAGCGGATAGACTCAACGCTCGATGGGTGGCTAGAGTCCACGTTGAACATGGTATCTCCGCCGACGAAGCGGACATCACTGCCAGCGGGCCAGGCAAGGGGGCCAGGGTTGAAGAGAGTCCAGGTCTGGCGGAAGATGGTGTTTGGAGGCAACTTGGTACCATCAGCGATAGCATCTCGAACGAAGTAAGCCTTGTAGCTGCTCGATTCTTCCTCCTTGATAGCCTCTGGTGCCTCAACAGCGGGGACCGGGTGATAGGGAGCAGGCCAAGCGGGCTCGGGCTTGGTGGCCTCCACCTCTACGGGAGACTGCTCGACAATGACAGGCTTCCTCTCCTCGACGTTCTCATTCAGAGGAGCTGGGGTGTCGACGGGGACACGAGGCTGGTCACCCAGAGAGACTTGACCAGTGGAATTGTCATCCTCGGTGATGGTGCTAACAGTGACGGTTCGGACGGGAGTCTTGAACTTGATCAAGGGGTGGGTGCGGTTGTGCTGGTGATTGGGATGGGCCTCGCAGCTCGCACAGAAGTCAACGTCGTCACAGACGGCACACTTATAGCGAACGCCGGTGATGTAGCTCTGAGCAGGCTTGTCATTGCACAGCGGGCCATCACAGAAGATGCCAAAGTGGACCTCAGAGTCACGTGGCTGCTCACCAATAGCTTCGTAGATAGGGGCGAAGCGGTGTCCAGGGTGGTTCTCCTGGGACTTCTGGACGCAAGACGGGCAGTAGTCCCAGTCGGGGCAAGACAGGCACTTGTGGCGGGTGCCGACGATGCGCTAGAAGTAGTCAGCATGGGCTCTGCCAGAAGACAACTACATGGGTTGCGTTGGAAGAGTAATTTACCTTTTCACAGCCATCACAAATGGCAGCGTGCTTGAACTGGCGACCGGGAAGGCAACGAGACATGATGAGGTTCTTCAAGCAGAAGTTGCGGTCCGACCCAAGCGAGAAGGTGTGGGCAGGGTGGTGGCCGTGCTTGTTACGCAGCAGGCAACGAAGGCAAAGGTCATAGTCCTCGCAGTCATTGCAGCGGACCAGGTTGCTCTCATCGACCTCTGTATTTGAATGTTAGCACTTTTCTAATTTCCGTTGATAGAAGAGCATAGAATATAACATACCACGACAGCATCCATTGCACATAGGATTTTCATCGCCGACACTGCCGTGAACGGCGACATCAGACGGGGCTTTAGTGCCAGGAATGAAAGAGGCGTCCATCTCCAGAATGCGTTCAGCCATGGGAGTCTTTTTGAGTATGCACTTTGGGAGCTGGGGATGGATAGGGTCCTCGTTCTCCTGCTGCACAGGAGCAACCTGTTCGGTGAGCTCCGGGGTTTCCTGAGCCTGAGTCTCCTGAGCCTCAGCCTTAACCAGACTCTGGAACTGACGAGGGGGAATAGTCTCGGTCGTGCTGTTGGTCACGATACCGTTCACCACCATTCTCTTGATCAGCCAGTGGCCATCACTGCGGCATGCCGCACCCGCCTCGATGCAGGTTGGGCACAGATCGTAATCCCCGAATTCACAGATACTGCAGTGATAGTGCTCGTTGGCAATAGACCGACCACAGTTGTTGCAGTCGATGCAAAACATGCCGTTGGGGGAGCTGTGAGAGATAACAGGGAAGCGAATCTTGTCTTCAGCTTCAAAGTCGCGGTAGCGAGGAGGCTGCATGGCTGTCTGGGTCGACTGAGGCTGGAAGGCGTCGATTTCGATAGAGGTGGTCGCCAGCTCAGATGTGGCGGGAAGGGTCTCGAGGTGAGCCATGGGGATGGGTGAGCTGAGAACAGTCTCAAGGTAGCTGTAGCGAGGAGGGCTCTGAGAGGAAGGCTGATCAGGGATAGAGGAATCTGAGGGCCCCGGTACCAACGAAGCAACCACAGTGGCCTTGATACGCAGCTTCGACTTGGCTTTGGCAGCGCGGTAGAGTTGTTTGTAGACGGAGGGGTTGGATTCGTCTAGGAAGATGTAGTTACCGGCGGTGTCGGAATAACGTTCGAAGATGACGTTGACATTTGCCGGAACGCCGAGAAGCAAACGGAGCTAAACCCAAGGCATCAGTTAGTCAACACGCAACCGCAATGGGCCTGGTATTGGGGAGATGTGAGGCCATATTTTATCAATACGGATCCAGTGAGTTTGCAATCCCCGTCGAGTCATCACTCGCGGGGATCACCGAGCGGATCATTGAGATAAGGGAACGGGGGGCGGACTGGAGGTCCGGTCGGAGCTTGAGTGGAGACGCGATAGCTTACCTTCTGGGGCAGAACCTGAGCCTGGAGGTCCTTCAGAGGTAGCTTGAAGCGGCGGTTGCTATCGTTGTAAAAGACCTTAATGGAAACTTGATGGTCGGGGCCTGGGTGTGATGGGAGGGCTGGTGTAGCCATGATGCAAGAGATGGGGGAAGAGGATGTGGAGGCGGAGGTACGGCACTAGGCACTAGAAGAGAGATAAGGAATACGGATACTGCTTCGGGGACACAGAGTTCAGTACGAGACAGGCGGGAACAGGTGTGGGAGAAGATGATGTCGTCGAAGAGGATGATGGAGAGAAGTTGAGAATACGAAAGGAAAGTTAAGAGTCAGAAATAGAAGGATGGAGCGTGAAGAGCACGGTAGAGGGAGAACCGCAGATCCGAGCAGGCAGAAGAGCGTTGTACGATGGGGGGGAAGGTCAGCTGCCAGCCTGCCAGTGGGCGGTGTAAGATTAGGTAAGTGGGGTCACGCCTTTACACGTATGATACAGACTATGGAGTTACTGTACATGGCAACATCGTAGTAGTACATACATGCTGGAAGAGCAGATTCAATACTAATTATTGGGGAGACTATTGGGAGACAATTGGGGCAAGTAGTTAGTCATGAAGTAAATAAACACCTGGAAGAGAACTGATATAGATACATATTCATCCCCCACCGACTATACTGTGGCTACTGACTACGTCATCATACAAATTAGAAGACTACATGGACAACAACTCGAGTAGACTGCAACGTATGGAACACTTTTTTGTTGGTAAGTTTCGTAGCTCCGGGTCATCGGGAGCGAAAGAAATGAGGTCATGCAAGTTGCAACAGGGCCTAGATCATGCAAAGTGATCGAAGAGAGATGAGAGAGGGGAAAGAGGAGCTGGCCGGGTTTTGCGGGGATATGAGAGATGAGGGGGAGAACGCTCAAATGCATCCGAATGATAATCCAAGTCTAACGACCGTCGCCAAGACGGGCAAAAAAAGAAGAACATGTCAAAAAAAGAGAAACAGAAAGGGGGGGAAGGCGAAGAAGACGGAGAAGAAGAAGAGAAATTAAGGCGAAAGGCGAAAAGGGGAAGGAAAAGCACCATAGAAAAGAGGAGAAAGGAAAACAAAAAGGAACAAGGAAAAGAAGAAAGGACCATGCTCCTTGGAAAAAGAAGAAGTGTGTCATCCAGCAGCGAACTGAAACCAACTGCAGGTCAGTCCAGTCATTGCGGTGCATAATACATGCCTCCCCCGGCCCCTGGCGGTTGTGGATAGTAATACGCGGTACCCGGAGGCGTCATCATGCCTCCCATCCCCACAACTCCTCCAGGCCCCTGCCCGGGGCCTTGACCTCCGTAATTACCGCCAGGGTACATCTGGTTGGCATCGTAGAAGTAGACCGTGCCACCCGATTCATGAGCCACAGTGCCAGGCTGTGAGGGTTGTTCTCCCGATGACTGGGGAATAACATACGGCATGGGCTGTTGACCCGGAGGGAAATTAGGCATTGAAACACCCGGTCCCATCGGTCCATTGTACGGGGGATACTCAGGACCAGATCCAGGGTAATACATTGCCCCAGGAGGGTAGCCAGGGTAGAATCCCGGCGGTTGGTAGCCGTATGGTTGGAAAGGCTGGGCATGAATCGCCCTCTCGGGAATCTGTGAAAGCGGAGTGCCTGAGGCCTGGCTGGGCGGGCCCTGCGTCATCTGGTCTTGACCAGGACCGGCAACGGGAATAGGAACCTGGTGGTGGAATGGCTGTTCCTGCTGAGGCTGAGGCGGATTGAATGGGAAGCTGGCGGGGCTCTCGATATCGGCCACCGATACAGCCTTTTGAGGGCGGGGTTGATGCATGGGGATGGGTGCCGGGCGGCTTTCACGATAAGCAAAGTGTGGGAATTGCATGGGTAGCATAGGTCCTGGTGGCATTCCAGCACCCGGTCCGGTGGGCGGCATGCCAACGGGAGGACGTTGTGGAGGAGGCAGGCGGACGACGGGTTTACTGGCATCGGGAACAACCATGGCTGGCCGCGAGTACACCGAGCCTGCCGGTGACTGATAGCCATCTTGGGAGACGGACATTCCAAGCGAGGATCGTCGGCTGACGCTGAGAACGCTGGGGGTGTAGGAGTTGTAATAGCTGGGTCGTCGGCCAGGGTAGAAACCACCGCCTCGACCCCGACCTCGGTAGCCCTGCTGGTTCGGTCGCAACGCACGGGGAATAAAGATGAAGGAACGCTCAGTAGACGGGAAAATGTAACGAGGAGGCTGTCCAGGAAGAGAGATTCGCACCGGTTTGTCACGGCGCAAGGGAGGACGATGTTGAGGGAGACGAGTATGCTGCTTTTTGGGCACCGCGGCGAACTGCTTGGGTTGTGCCATGCCCGGCAGGAAGACAACAACCGGCACATTGCCGATCAAGGTGGTGCTGGAGAACGAACGATTCGGAGGCTCAGATCGAGGGGCAGTCGGGACACTCGCAACCGATGGATATGGTCCAGCTGTGGTAGAAACCTGCTTAGGCGCTGGGTTCTCGCCAGCCACTGTCTCATGGAGGTCGTGTGTCCACTGTCCTTCGCTTGCGTCAGGCTTGGAGGTAGAGTTTCTAGAGATATATCAGCAAACGTTACACATAGAGGCCATATGTAGGTCAGGTTAACCCATACTTGCGAGAGTTCCCATCCACAATGAGACCAACGGGCCTCGACTTTCCCTTGTTGAAGGGACGGTGGTTGTTCGGTCCCGCCTCTGACGTCCGCTTGTCGTGCAAGAAGAAACTTCCTCGAGTCGGCACAAAGGCCGGGTTCTGCTCTCGCTCCTTCGCGTATTTCTCATGCTCCCGGCGTTTCCTTGCGGCCAAGGTCTCCCGCTTGGGTTCCGTGGGCGGAGCAGACGGTGTCCGGCCCGTTTGAAGGTCTCGCTGTTCCTCCATCTGGTCGAAATTGATCTCATCACCATCTTCAGACAGCTTGAGTCCATTCAACATTGCTTCCGTGTCGGAGACTGTCGCCTTAAGTCCTGGTTTTCTGGGTGTTGCAGAGCTGTGTCGTTCAGTGTGATCCGGGTTCTGGCCGTTGACCTTTCCGCCGTTGAGCTTGTCCGTATCCAGCGTGGTCGAGGCTTCTTCGTCACTTTCACTGACTTCTCCGTCGGCATCTTCGTCTTCCTGGTGACTCTCGACCGAGCCCTCGCTCAAAGAGTCATCGTCCATCTCTCCAACTTGTGAGCCCTCATCCTCGCCCTCATCGTCCCGTCTCTTCCTACGGCTTGCCCCGATGTGACGTCGAGCGGGAGCCATGGTTTTGGATATTGAGGATTTCTTGGAGAAGTTGTAGATCAGCCCTACTGGTGCAGGGTTGGCGTTGGAGCCAGCCAACCAGGAAGGGGTGGGCAAGGTGGAAGTGCGGCGAAGTGTAGTGGGCGTAGCGGCAAGGATGATAGATCAAATGACGGAATCAGAAGAAAGAAGTTGAAGGATATCGTTCAAAGAGCACCTCACCAGGATGATGAAGTAAAGATAATGAGAAGAGCAAGGGGGATGAGAGAAGGAGATGCAGGCCGGACAAGATGCGAAGCAGATATTCCACGAAAGGGCATGACATCGCAAAGAGACGTCACCCCCAATCGGGCTAGCTTAGGGCGGTGAGGGGGGTTTCTGCCCGACCAATCTAGATCTACATGTATCATCTTGCTTTTCGGGCATAACAAAGCTGCTTTGTTTCTTCATACTGATCTCAGAATGAACTAGAATGTGGTTTCCCTTTCTCGAAGCCTAATAGGAACTTACCATATGGTTCATGCAGGTTGGTGTGCCCGTTCCCGAAAGAAAATGCAGTGTGGATCGTGACTTTACTAGCGCATGCGACCCTTGATTGATAACGCTTAATACACACAACAACAACGAATCATTCCAATTCATACACAAAATACTAAATTCTGTTTTTCACCGAGGGGGTATCTGTGAGCCCAACGACTAACCCTGAGGGGCTTGTATGGATATCGATGCCACGTCAACATAACTGTACACCGCATAGCAGAACGTTGCTTAACAGAGTCTCTAAAACAAACTATCTCAAGACGCCTCAGTGGAGCTGCAATAATGAACCAGCAAAAATACATAATGAGAACACTTCCTGAAAGCCCGACTCGCAATATGTGGCAAACCAGAAACAAAAAAATGCGGAACACGTTGGTCACACATTTAGTCAAAGGTGACCTTCTTGCCCTGGGCTTCGACAATGGCACCACTGAGTCGTTGCACAGTCTCCTTGGAGTACCGTGACTCGTCAATGGATGGCCGCCTTTGCTTGCGAATTCGGGGCTGTTGCTCAGCAGGCTCAGCACCCTCCTCAGTGATTGCTGGTTGAGCACTCTTCTTTCCTTCGCCATCCTTGCCGAAACGCTTCTTGTATCGTGTTTGCGCATCCTCAGCGAACTCCATTCTCATCCGACGGCCCAGGAGCTGATTCACCCAGATTCGACGTTGGTAGGGCTTCTTGGACTTCTTCTGGGTCTTCTTCTTTGGCTTCTTGCTCTCTTCGTCTGAGTCAGAGCTGTCTCTGGACTCCTCTTCCTCTTCCTCTTCTTCTTCTTCCTCCTCCTCCTTCTCAATTACAAAGCCTCTCACCGCTGCTTCCGCGGAGGGAATTTCTTCGAACTCCACCCAAGCATACCCCTTGCATTTGCCTGTGTCCTGGAAGGTCGCCATATGCACATTGTCCACCGTTCCACATTGAGCGAAATGGCCCTCAAGAGATTCCTTGGTAACGTCGAAGCTCAGGTTGCCCACGAAGATGCGGCGGGAGGGAGGATGGCCGGGCTTGGCCGAGGCAGCGCCGCTAGCCTGCTCTGCAGTCTTCTCGGGCCGACCTTCGAAGCTGTTTGCATTCTTGATCAGCACTCGGCGACCTGTAAGCAGTTGCTCGCTGAGACCAATGGCCTCCTCCAGAGCCTTTTTGGTGGAAAAGTCAACGTAGGCAAAGCCCTTGTTCTGAGGACGCCCGAACTTCTCGGGACCCTTGGGCATGTGCACTCGTGTAATCGTATCATTGTCAAAGGAGCAACCGTCGATGAAGAATTGGCGCAGGTCGTCCTTGGTAGTGTTGAAGGACAAATTGCCGATCCAGACTCCATACTCAGAGCGCTTTGCCTCGGCGTCTTTGGATTCAGGCTTCTCAGTCTTAGGCTTCTCAGTATCCTTCTCGGTATCTTTGGCCTCTCCGTCGGTCTTCTTTCCCTTCTTTGCCTTTCGTAAGGCTTTCTTGGATGGCGGCTCCGGCGCAGAAATATCGATCTCAAGTTCGGGGCCGTCTTGCAGCTTGCGCTTCTTCTGGCTGGGATCGGCGACTTCGGTCATGGTGACGGTTGGGATGAAATTCGCACCCGTGAATATAAAAAAAAATTCTTCGAGGTTTGGGAACGGTTCGAAGAAAAAAAAATTGCGGACTCTAGACTTTACAGAGATCTCCGGGTCGCCGCTAAGCAATTTTTTACGGCGGCCGGAAGATACTAATCGCGCAAGCCTAACATCCATGCTTGGCGCGCGCCTTGTAACTTGCCCCGGCTATTGCTTTCCTTTCAACCCCAGCAATCCCATCTCCTCCCCAGCAGCTTCTATCATACCATCGAGGCTCCAATTCCGCCATGGCAGACGAAACAGCCGACTCCAAGCTCGTCTCAGAGACTCTGCCCGACGCCCCGGAAGCTACCCCTGCTAAGCAGTCGGTGCATTCTTTCAAGTACGACTTTCTGACAGCGTTTTTGGGTGAATCGTCAGGCTAATTGTGTTCTCTAGAAAGAAATATGCAAAGTTGAAAATGAAGTTCACCAAGCAAGAACTGGAAAGTGAGGCTTTGATCCGCGAAGAGCTCCGCATCGAAGACCTCTCCAAGCGCATTCAAGAACAGAACGAGTAAGCTGCACCTCGTGTCGATCTGTTGCAACCATTCAAGCCCAGTGCTAATCCAGCTGCAGCCAATTGCTTGAAATCCTCCTCGAGTTCAATGAAAGTCTCCATGTGCCCCCGTCTCTGCGATACGACTTGAGCATGCCCGATGACGCCCCTTTCCTTCCACCCGCTGAACAAGAGATCGCGCCCCTGATAAGTGATGCGAAACTCGCCAGAACCGCGTTGAAGGAAGCCAAATCTGAACTAGCCAACGGCAACCTCTCGGCAAGTGCTTTTCGACAGGTGGAAGAGAGCGTCAAGCGGAACAAGGAGTTTGCTCCAGCGATGCAGTACCAGAAACTGATCCAAGTTCCTCACACTGCTGCCAGCGCTCCAGATCAAGAACAAGGATCCAATGGTGTCAGACGCACACTCGGATATCTCACACCCGAGCGTGAAACCGAGTACTACCTAGCACTGGATGCCAAGCTGGGAGACGAGACAGCCATAGCGCAACTGGCGCGTATCCCCGATCCACCCACATTTGCCGAGCGAGAGCGAGAGGCTGTACTGCGAAACCCCGCGTCAGTCTACAACTGGCTGCGGCGCAATCAACCACAGGCCCTGCAAGAGCATGAGGTCGCGTCAGAGAAATCCACGTCACGCCCGTCGAACGCACGCTCCTCGAAGCGGGCCCCTGCTCAGCGCAAGGAAGAGGAGATTGACGAGGATGGGATGGAAATGGAGCCTACACCGAAAAATAAGCGCAAGCGTGACGAGGATTCCGGGTACAGACCCAAGGGTGGCAACAACCGTTCAAAGAAAAAGAAGGATGAGCCTGCTGCTGCTAACAATCGCAGTGGCAAGAAGGCGTGAGAAGAAGCATCAGCTTCACATCGATTTCTTTGGCTTTTTTCACTTTTTTTATGTATTAATATGGCATTTGCATCGGGTTTTTCTGCTGGTCTGGGTACATGATATGAAATTCAACAGCTATGAGTGTTTCAGTCCAGATGACAGGACCATTTCTTTTCTAATATCCACAGTAGCTCCGAGGTACTATCTTTTCTATCCACTACAACACTTAGTATATCAAAGGGAATAGTCCATCATTGTACATACTTATTCGAAGTTGCCCTTCCAAGTTTAGTATCCTTGGGGCTCTTAGTGGGGACGGTCACGTGAATACCAGAAAGTCTCAGACCTTATCCAGCACAAATCCTCTCAACAACACATTTTCCCTCCAATCCACACATAACCTCACACTATGGGTATCATAATTCTGCCTCCAGTGGTAGAGGATATCGTTCCTCGCAATGATGAATCCGACGACTCCATGTCCGTCGACTCAGACGAAGACGTTGAAATGAGCGGCGTGCGGGCACCGAAGCGGGCCCGCATAGGAAATCAGACCGTGTCGACAGGCGTTGTTACACCAGGTGAATTGGTCACAGATGATCCGCAATGGATGAGGTTAGTGGTTCCCAAATCCTGTGCAGAGGTTTCTCACAGCTTTTCAAGCTTGTCTCAGTCCCTTCTGAGCTGGATTCTTGAACCCTGTCGATCTATAAATAAATCCTACAACAGAGCTAACCCATTCGCAGAGGTCACGGCACATACATGACCCCCCTCTCGACCTCAATTATCGCCACTGTCGCCGGTACAGTCCACAAAACCAATAAGCTTCTTTCCGTCCATCCCCTCCGCGCCCGCTACACACCCGAGATCGGTGATCTCGTCATTGGCCGCATCGTCGAAGTCCAGTCCAAGCGGTGGAAGGTCGATGTCGCCGCTCCACTACTCGCCCAGCTCCCCCTCTCCGCCATCAATTTGCCCGGTGGTATCCTTCGTCGACGAACGAGCTCCGACGAACTGCAGATTCGGACCTTCTTCAGCGAAGGCGACCTGGTCGTTGCGGAAGTGCAGAGCGTACACCAAGACGGCTCGGCCTCGCTCCACACTCGCTCGCTGAAGTACGGTAAGCTTCGGAATGGTGTCTTCCTCGCTGTGACAGGAACTGGTGGTAGCGGGGCATCTGGCTCTACCACCAAGGGTGGCGTGGGTGATGGGACCTTGCGACCTGGAGCAGGTAGTGGAATGGGTGGTGTTGTGCGATCACGGCGACAGGTGTGGACGGTTAGCACGCATAACGGTGGCGGCGAGGTAGATGTTATTCTCGGAGTCAATGGGTACATCTGGATCTCAAAGCATGCTGATGGTGCGGCCGCGGCCTCGTCAACTACGGAGAACGTTTCTATCACTCGCATGGAAGAGATGGTGTCCACGTCGATCTACTCCAGCCAAAACGATGTGATCCCACCGCAGACCCGCCGGGAAATTGCCCGGTTAGCACAGTGTATCCAGGTTCTTGTACAAGGAGGTGTGCGGGTGGACGAGGAGACGGTGATGGGTGCGTACGAGGCTAGTTTGCAGGTGGATCTGGAGGTGGGCGATGATGAGGATGAGGATGAGGAGACGAGGCATGAAGGACGGGAATACTTGGAGGGTGCTAAATCACGGCGCATCTTGGAGTTGGTCGTTCAACACGTCAAGTAGGACTTGGCTGATGATGCGATTGATTCTATGATGTCCTCGTCGATTGTATGATTACGGCGGAGTTGGTGATACCCCCTCAAGAAAAGGCTTCGACTGAATTACGAGTGATCTATGAAGATGTAAAAGATCCGAATCAGATAATGCTTGCCATATTGTATGGTACAGTAATTTTCTCAACTATGATAGGGTCATTAATTTCCTTGGAACTGGTGGTCATTTATAGTTTCGGCTTGTGATTTCCCCCGCATTGACAGTCAAGTACGGTCAATTACAGTCAATTACAGTCGACAACTGGTTAATCTGTATCAAGTATCGTAAAGTATTGTAACAATTGTAAATCTGGGAAACCCTCCAGTCCATTAATCATCTCGTCCATTATTGGCAGTCGCCTGTCTGCAGGAGGTTTCGCCTTGTTCCCTCTGGCTTGTCTCTTCTTTCTTCCTTCCTTTCACCTTCCCTCATCCCTCGAGATCGCCCCATGTTTCTCTTGCAAGACGATGTACTATCTTACCCTTTCCATCGCCAGATTCCGTTTCGCCATAGCTCCATTCCAATAGGGTAATTTCGCCACCTGATTCTATCCTTGACCTTTACTCTTTTACTACTCTCGAGCTTGAGGCTCAGGTCCTTACTCATCTTTCCCTCTCACGCACTTCTTAACCCTCATCCGTAACGACCTCTCACCTTTCTCTCCCACCATGCCCGACCTTCGTCGCCAAATCTTCGAGAGCGGCAAGACCGTCTCGCGGAAGGCTGCTTCTCGTGAGGCTTCCCGCACCAATTCCCGTGCAAGCTCCAAGCAGACCTCCCGCCAGTCCTCTCGTAATGCGAGTCGTCAAGCGTCCGATGATGAGGACTCAGGATTCCTTTCCGATGATACAGCTCTAAGGTCGGTCCTATCAATACCCTCTTTTCATCTCCAATGGGCTCTCCTTTGTGTCTCGCTTCGTCTTTTTTTTGTGCATTTCCAAGTCCATCCCTCACGGTCCCACCCGTGGCGGGATGATGTCACCAAGTATTTTTTTTCCCTTATCGGAGTAGCACTAACCCCTCCCCAATCTATAGCATCGGCTCTCTCGACGACGAGAATCCCGAGACCGAAAATGTCGATTGGCCGCAGGAGCTGGCCGATCGCATGGCCGAGATCCTTGATCGCAAGCGTAGCAGCGTGCAGGGCCGTGAGGAGGCACTTGCGGCTTTCTGCCGTCTGACCAAGTATCACTATGCAGAGGAGGAGACTCGCCCGTATATCACCGATCTGCTGAGTGCTTTTGCGAAGAGCATTCGCAGCGAGTCCAGTACCCGCGAGATGACCTTGGCCCTTCGTGCCATTGAGCTGCTTGTGATTACCTCGTGTGACGATAAGGTCTATGAGAATACCGAGTCGCTTCTCACCCGCTGCATCCGTGACTCGACCTCCAATGCGGTCAAGGCGGGTGCAATCTATTGTCTTGGCGCATGTACGAATTTCGGCGGTGCGGGCGAGCAAGGGATCCTCGAGCAAATGACATTCCTGTTGGATATCATTGCTTCGGATGGGCAGTCCATTGAAGCTGCTGACGACCCCACCAGTGTCACCGCTGCCCTGCATGTCTGGGGCTTCCTCCTCTCGGAGGTCGACGACTTTGAAAGTGAAAGTGAAGAGGCAGTGCAGATCTTCATCGACCAGCTCGACAGCAGCGACTCTGGTGTCCAGATCGCCGCGGGTGAGAACATCGCCCTTCTCTACGAGAAGAGCTACACCCCTCAAGAGGATGACGATGATGAGGAAGATGAGGAAGATAAGAGCGACGAGCATGTCAGTAACGATCTCGCCGGCGGGCCCAAGTTAATCAAGCGCTACAACGCATACCACAATACCCCCGGGTTGGAGCGCCAGCTCGCCAACCTGGCGACCATCCACTCGAAGCGCATCAGCAAGCGCGAGAAGAAGTCTCTGCACGGCAACTTTGCCTCGATCTTGACCACGGTCGAGAACCCCCGTCGCGGTCCGCGGTACAACATGGCCATCGACCAAGACACCAACCGGCACTACGGCAGCACCCTGACGGTCAAGATCGGCCGCCACGGTATCATGAGTATTGACCGGTGGTGGAAGTGGGTGCGACTGCAGTCGCTGCGCCGGATCCTGCAGGGTGGCTTTGCCGAGCATTATTACCAGGGCAACAGGGCTGTACTGGATAATTTGCCGGTTATGATGCGTATGGCTGAGGCTAGCGGGTCTAGTGATCGTCAGACGGCTAGGAAGGCAGCGAGGATGCGGAATTCGAAGCGCTGGGCTGCGCATTCTGATGAGGATGGAGATGAGGAGATGGAGTGAGACAGAAGGAGCAAGTATTGAGTTAGGATATTTTTTTGGGTGTTGCGTGGGAGATGGAGAGTTTGTTGTTTTGCCTTTTTGGTTACTTGTCTATGATGTCGCATGTTTTATCTCTACTCTGCACAGGGAAATTTTATACAGTGTTACACACAGTGACCTCTCTATAAGACTTGTCTGGCTCGACGCCTGTGTTTATGTCTGCTTTTTGTTGTGACTGGGGTGAACCGAGGAGTCTTGTTATGGAGAACGCAGTATATGAGGCAATGAATATGATCAAGTCGGGAAGCGCATTTCCCTATTAGGTGAATCCGTCTGAGTTTAGGTTCAAATGGGATGTTGTCCACTTTCCGATCGGCGGTATTCTTCAAAGTAAATCAATATTGAGGCGGGTCTTGTTACGTTGTTTGCATCCTCATAGTCGAAATGGGGTGGTCTTCTCTGCGGGTGGAAATATAGTTCCACCAGTACCCCTCACATACACCTCTAGTCTTCAACATCATTATGAGATTAAACTCAGAATAGCCCAGAAATACCAAGTTCGGGTAAAAAAAAAAAATTTTAAATAAAAACCACACAAGAACAGAAGCACAGTAATCAAAATTCCCACAAAGTCCATCCATCCATCCTAGAATTAGACGGCACGGCACAGGACAGGCTAAAGGTTATGTTATAAGTGTGGGTGTGTAATAGTAAATTCCTTTCAGAAGGGAGTATAAACCAATGTCTTCTTCCGATCACCAATCAGCAGCTCTATTAGTGTAGTGGTCTAGCACGTGAGATTTTGATTACATCCTGTCTTCGGATAGCGATTGCATCTCGATCTTCTCAAGTCCCAGGTTCGAACCCTGGATGGAGCTGATTTCTTTTTTATTTCTTTTTGCTTTTTTGACCCCACATTATTATTTCTAGGATTACTGGCTAGTTTAGTTTAGTCTGCCGGGGTTGAGTTTCTTTTTATCTTACTCCCTCTTCTCTTTACACATGACATTCTTTTTTTTTTAGTGGGTATACATCTTCTCTGCTGTAGCGTAGCTTCGTTCACCATGAATCTATAACAGCGATGACAACGTCCAAGTCGCTCCTTTCGTGTAGTTGGTTATCACGTGGGATTTTGATCAATTTTCCCTTGTCTAAGTCTTCCCAAAACGCAAGTTCGAATCTTGCAAGGAGCTTGGTTTGTTTTTGGTCCGTTTTACACAAAGCAGTATGCCTGATAGAAGGACATCGGCGGCTTTTTACGAGGAATGATATCATTATTGTTGTAGGTAGATGAAATAGTTTGTATGGTCTGTGTGTATAGCTGAGTTTAATAAGAGGATTGATTGATTCTACCTGGATGAAAGATAAATGAGAGTTAAGTGATGCCAACATACAACCAGAGAGGAGGGATACAGGTATAGAGGATTCACTTGTATGTCCATGGTCTATCTCCGAGTATAACTTGTAGATTGTTTAGCTAGGCGACAACCAGGACGTCAGAGAACCCTTCATACTCTTACATCCGCATCCAGTTCACTACAATATTTTAATCAAATAGGTATCATAGGTAGCAGGAGTGATTGATCAAGCGGAGAGAATATATTCTATAGAACCATTACTATTCTAGAACGGAACCAGGAAGCTTCTCCTTGCATGGATCCCCCCCCCCCGAATGGAATGCAGAAAGAGACATCGATCCAGGTCCCTGTACACTACCAAGTTGTACAAGCCACTCCCCCCCCTCCACTTCCGTCTCATCAGGAATAACCAAAATGTCCAAAAATCCAGCAGGGGGAATGAAAGAAAACAACACAAATGCAGCCACATATACACACCCACCTCACCAACCATCATCAATTCTCAAAAACAGGCACAACACCCGACCAACTCCCCCTAGCCCTCTCATCCCAATACCCATCCTTCCCGCCCTTCAACCGCCACACAACCTCCCCATCCGAATCCTCACTCACCCGCGTAAACCACCGGGGCGTCCAATTCTCCCCAGCAGCTTCCATATCACGTCTCCTTGCACGCTGACCCTCCTCAAGCTGGACCTTGACTTCCTCCGCGCGATCCAAGTCGCCTTCTTCCAGGGCACGCTGGTCAGGACGGAGTCTAGAGTCTGTTTCCGGTAGACGGCCCTCTTCGATGGATGTGATTTCGTTCAGGGCCGCGGCGAAGGCTGTTAGGCCGTAGTGCTTGGGTGCGTTGGGGACTAAAGGTCCGGCAGTCCAGATGGGTTTGCCGAAGGGACTGCCGTCTCGGGTGAGAGCTAGAGAGGCTGGCCATGTTCCTGTTAAACCGAGGGCGATGGTTTGATTGTACGAGTCGACGGCGCGGGTGGTGACTTCTTCGCTGCGGCCGGAGAACATGCCGCCGGCCTTGAAGGTGGAGATTGAGCGGTGGCCGGTGGATTCGTTGGCGACGGCTAGTTCGCCGACGGGTTCGACGTATTTCTCGCCCGCGATGATGTTACGCAGGAAGGAGGTTGCGGGTGTCCAGCTGAAGCGTTCGCCGGTGGAGTGGAGGGTGATTCGTACACGGCCTTCGGTTGTGATTTCGGCGGATTTGCCCCAGAATTTCTGGCTGGGCATGGGGGATTGTGCGAGACTCCATTCGCGGCTGTCGGCTTGGTAGGCTAGTTGGACGGGTCGGTGGGAGACCTTTTCTGCGATGAAGCGGAAGCCTTGGTCTTCGCGGATGAGCTCGTAGGTTTCGCCGAGCATGGGATTGAAGGGTTTACGGATGGAACGCTCACGGACGCGGTTGCTGGAGAGCGAGGACAAGGCGAAGGCTGTTACATACATGAGACGTTCGACGGGGTCGGAGGCTTGGGCTGCTTGGTCGAGGAGCGAGGAGTATTCCAAGATCTCTGCTGCACGCTGGAGCAAAGACAGAGGTTCGTTTGCAGAGACGGGCATGGATATCGTAGACAAGTCCTTGCCGACATTCTTGCGCAGGAATCCAATCAAACTGGGAGGGAGGACCGTTGGTGCTGCAATGTTCTGACGACGACGAATCTTGTCAAGAGGCAATGGAGTGAGAGATTTCGGACGAGCTGGGAACAAGGGAGAGGCGCTGCTGGTATCGTGCGTAGTCGTAGCCTCGGTCTCGTCTTCACTGTCTGAAGGAGCATCGTCTTCTACATTCTCAGCAGCGTCCTCTGCATCTTCGCCGTCGCTATCTTGAATAGTCAAGAGCGGAGACGTAGCACATCCATCCGTCGCATCAAAGAATTCCTGCGAGATATCCGATTCCATACTCTTCCGAGGAACGATAGCAGACCTTGGCGGGTGTCGACGCTGCTTACTCTCAGCAATCAGCGTCGAGAACTCCGTCACCGCATGATCAAGATCGCGCAGCACAGCCATCAGATTATCATGAATCTCATCCATGCCATCCGCATGACTAGCAATGCTTGCAGGTCTACCGCTCCCATCTGGGTTAGGCACAACCAGCTGGGACGAGCTGGAATTGGTCTGTTCTGGACCGGGCGGCCGTTTTGAATTCCCACTGGTCTTGCGCTTCCAGAATGACCGCTTAGAATCCGAACTAGACGCATCCTGCGCAGCAGGGCCGGGACTCGGGGAACGGCCTCGACCCCGTGGTTCAATGGGCGACGGAGCGGGAGACACAATATACTTAGGATCGGTATCCCGAGCTAGACGGCGCACCGCATCGCGCGAGCCAGAAACCTTGCTGACCAGCTTCTCGACCTGAGCCCACTCAACTTCTTCTGCCGGTGACGGATGTCCCGGCGTAGTCAGGCGAAGCTGCGGGGCTCCCCCAATGACGGAGAGTTCATTCGGGTTCGAGTCCTTAGAGGAAGCCTTTTCCAACGCGCGCTTCCAGGACGAAAAATCTTGATCATTACTTGCACGGAGATGCCAAATCTCGGTACCCGAATCAATAGAAATCTCGCGCGACTTCTCGTTGGTAGCTACTGCTGCCAGCGACAGCGGAATCGCACCGCGCAGAGCAGACGAGTTCGGATCATGGTAATAAGACAACGTAGACGATGTAAAGTCCAACGAGAAGAACCGACGCGCCCAACCCTGGTGTCTCTTCCGCCGACGCTTCTGCAACAATCCCGTGTGCACCGACGAGTCCGACACTTGCGCGCTCAGCGTGGACTTGCTATTTCCGCGGCGGCGCGCTCGAGGCTGGGGTAGGGAATCCGATGATCCACCGGCATGCGAGCGTGCGATAGACGGCGGCGCAGATCCATGCGGTTGTAGACCCATCGGGTAGGTCAGAAGCACGAGAGTGACAGTCTTGGAGATCTGTTTGGAAAAGGTATTGTCGAAGACGAGCGCGTAATTGCCCGCCTCGCTGGCCGGCACATCGTACGTGCCCTGGGAGATCCGATCCGCCTCACACTTGCCAATCCACTTGATCGACTTGAGACCAATGGCAGTCAGCTTCTCGATGACGGTGGGCTGTTGGTTCCGGGAGGCGCCCGTGTTGGCGGCGGTTGCGGGTAGGTTCTCGGTCGAGTCGGTGCTGTGGGAATCGGAGGCGGGCAGATAGGAGTTCAGACTGGACTGGCCGGGGTGCTTGAAGATTCCAAAGTTTACCGACTTCTTGTGCGGTTGAATACTCCAGGAGATGGTGTGGTTGGCGCTGACGTTGATCCATCGTACGAAGTACGACTGTTTGGAGGAGAGGACTGGATTAGCTTGCGCGGCTGGGAAACAGGATTCGAGGAGGGCGCATTGCGATTGCTCCTTACCTTGCTATGGATCTCCAGCTCCTCCATTGCCGCCATGATTGCTCAGGTAGAAGAAAGGTGTTTTCTTTGGCAAGAAGATCTCCAAGAACAAGGAACAGCCGTCGCGGTCCCGTGGAGTTGGGGCTGAGGGGGAACAATGCGGGCGGACAAGACAAGGCTGCACAGGACAGGACAGGACAGGACAGGACAGGACACAGTACTCCGAAATGCCAAACAAGAATGACTATGCTAGCAACTAAATTCAAAATGACAAGGAGATTATATTCACATAAGCCGGAAAGGATGAAAATAGAACAACAGAACAACATCGAGATCAGCGAATTCAACAGGCACATAACCTCCGGGGCTCGGCGGAACCGTTCAAATGGGCCAGTCCCGAGGCCAATCGATGCTTCACATGTACTCTGTAAAGTATACAGTAGCACAGTCTATAGTTTATGGTAGATAGTATATAGTATACTCTGTAATCTTAATGTATTATTACTCTCCTGTAAGATCGTCGTGCTTATGCTTCCCCGGCAGGGATCCATGGAAGAGACCCCGCGCTAGTTTCTGCCCTACAACCAGTGATGAACTCCCGAATATTGGTTATCGACGGTAGATTCCATTAGGTTCTGCTCCACATCCTATGTAGGTAGGTAGGCACAGTAGTAGCAACATATGAGAAGTATTATATTTACAATATATTACACTTTATGCTAATTACACTACTAAGCAGTGCATACTCTTTAACTACTCGGTAATATCCCTGGCGAAATGCTGTGATTTGGTAAAGCTTCCTAGTGGTTACAGAAATGCCCAGTGCTCCTCCCCCCAAACGACCAGAAGGTGTATCAGATGAAAGGCAGAAGAGAAAAAAAGAAGGAGGACAATGATGAAGAGGGAGAGTAAAAGGAACACATCCAAAAGATCAAACGAAAAGAAAAATGCTAATATGCCCATCTGGTGTTTTGTTTCTTTCCTCGAAGCGCTTTTTCCTTAAAGAACATAACGCCCCCACAAAGACAAGAGGGGGCGTTGAAAAAAAAATTGAACTTGAAATGGTACACTGTACAGGCGGCCTTGTTCTCGATTACCTCCGTTGGCGTTGCATATTGCCGAACATCAACTTGAACCCATTGCAGAGAGCCTGCATGTCCGGGTAAGGGTTCTTTTGCAATTCGTAGCCCTGGGGGATCACCTTGACGGGCCAGTTCTGGAGACGCGCGTGCTCGCCCGCCTTGAAACAAAGGAAGAAGTAACCAGGGTATTTAGGGTTGATACAGAACGCATATGCCGAGCGACGAGGGTTGGCCTTGGTATAAGTCTCGAGCCATTGGTCTGGGAAGAAGAAAGTGTGTAATTAGTATGGGATGAATCCGAAATAGATGCAAAGAGGGAATAAGATACTCACCAGTCTCGGCCTTGCTGACCTCCTTGTACTTCTCGTTCAGCATCATCTCGTCCACCTTCTTGGCCATCGCCTTGACGTGGTTGACAATGAGGTCGTCAAGATCACTGTAGCTGTACTTGCCACCCACGCGCAACACACGACCAACGGAGAACTCGTTGTCCTTGTCCAGCTCAAGCACATCGATATGCTGATACACACCGTGTGCCACCTTCCAGGTAACTGCCAAGTGATCGGGACCACGGGACGAAGGACGGATGACCACATCGCCACGGCTGCGAGAACCCAAATACTCCTCCGCCTGGGTGGAGTTGAATGGCTTGAAGAGCGGGTGCTTGATCACACGCATGGCCTGACCACCCTGCTGCTCCTTCTCCTCCATGGACTCTCGATCCTTGCGCTCCTGCACCTCATCCCAATCGCCGAAGCCATGATCAGGGGCGTTACGAACGGGATTGCTGACCTGGTCCTCACGTAAAGACACATTGCAAGTGAAACTCTTCCGGTTCAGGAACATAATCTTGGCGGGCACCGTCTGGTGTGGCGTGTAGACATTTCGTACTTGAACGTCATAGGGCAACCCGAGTTCGGTCTCTGCGACCAGCGCATCGATTCCACAGTCCAGCTTAGCATCGATATGGTCCTCAAATACCCGCTTAAGTGCAATTGGGACCACCATACCGGCTTTGAGAGACTCGGGCGTCTCGCCAGTCAGCATGGTAAAGACATCGTCAGTGCCCAGGAAGACGAATTGCTTGCGGAGCTCCTCGTAAGGCTGTTGCAATTCCGCACGGATCGTCTCGAGGGTGGCACGCTTGCGCTGGTTGAGGTTCTTCTCCAGCTGCTCGGCATACTCTTCCAGGATCAAATCGTTGACACGGTCTTGTTGGTCCTCGCGGAACAGTTTGCGCACAATGGCACCGGCACCGTTCTCATCAGTCTCGGCCTTGATATCCTCCTCATCGAGCTCGAGAGCATCGGCGGCCATCTTGCGGGCGATATCGTAGTCTTCAGGATGCACACGGGTGTTGTCCAGCGGATCCGCATCGGGATCAACACTCTCGAAATCAAGGAAGAGGAAACTGGCGCAGTTGCTCCATACTTGAGGGGACATGGCGGGGTACTGTACGTTGAAACCCAAGAGCTCCTGACGGTTGTTGACAACGCCCCCGTTCATGTTCACAATCTTCAGCAGATGCGCTGCCTTTCTCTGGCCAAGACCACAGACGTAAGGAACGAGGTTCGCGGTCAAGGGATCATTGACGGCGTCATTCAGATCCACACCGACCAAGTTGACCATGTCGACCAAAGCAGTCTCGAGCTGTCTGATCAGCAGATCCTGAGATACCAGCTGCTGACCAGGCTTGAATTGAATAGAGACAATGTCGCGGCCCAAGGAGGCATACTCCTTGAGAGGGCTCTGCAGATAACGGCCAAGAGCCACACAGTAATGGGTCAAAGGTCCGAAGCCGGGGTTGTCATTCATGGCGCGAAAACTGTTATGGTACAAACGAGCGACCTCATCGTTGACAATGACCGTCTCAAGCCGATCGCTTACTTCTTCATCGCGATCATCAGTGTAGGGGGCTCCACGAACATCCTTCAAGTCAACGAAGTCGGTCAGAGTCTTGTAAAGACGTCGAGTTTCCGGTGTCATACCGGAGACACCGATAACATCGGGCTTGCGACGGTCGATCAAATCCAAGAGAGCAGGTACGTCCGCGCCATCCTTGATGCCACGGGTCTGGTCTCCCACGGACAGATCCAAGAATTTTCCATTTTCGAGAACACGACCGTCCTCTTCAATGTAGGCCCAGTGAATGGGGTCTCGACCGATGACGCCAGTTCCAATGGACAGGGTGAGAGCCCGTGGTACTGTACCCAGAACCATTCCCTTGGGCTTGTAAGGGGCCTGGTCCAGTCGCTGCGAGAAGGCATCGCGGCACTCCTTGGCTACGTGGTTCTCACACTCCTGTCGAATGTTCTCCTTGACACTGCGATTGATCAACCGCTCTAGTTTGCCAAGTGCCAGATCGAGCACGTCACGACGGAGACGATTCCATGAATCCGCAACTTCGGAGTAGTTATCGGACTCGATATCGGCGTACATGCGCTGCTTGAACTGGTCAAAGTTCTCGAAGCGAACCTTCACTTCCACGAGGTTTTCTTCTTCAGCCTTGAGCATTCGCAGGAACATCTCAGGGCGACGAGCGATGTCGCTGAGTTGCTGGTTCCGCAAGTACTTGAATTCGTAGTATGGGTGTTGCTCGTCGATTCGGCGCAAACCCTTTTCAGTGCGGAAACAGTCGACAACACCATTCATGTAGTATGCTTGACGGATGACCTTGCGCATCTTGGGGCTCACCACGAGTTCCTCGGCAAACATAGACTTGGCAGCCTTGAGAACCTGATCAGCGTTGGAGAAGTCGGTATCCACAAACTGATCAGCCAGCTCTTCTGGTCGCTCAGTGGGGTCCTCAGTGTATTGTCGGCGGCCCTCTTTGGACGCATTTTGGGCAAATGCATCGGCAGTGAGACCGAACGCGCGGACTAGGCTATATGCCTTTCCATTCCGCACTCGCTCGAAGAAAGTCTTACTGGTGGCCTTGCGTCGCTGGGTTTGTCCATTGGCCTCGCCATTGACTGAAGAAAGATCACGAAGTTGAGAAGCATATTGGAAGTGAATGTAATCTTGTACATCCTGAAGCTCCTCCATGGATGTTGCTGCAGTCAATAAATCCTCCACAACGGTGTCATTGACGCTGAACAGATTTTGCAAACTGTCGTAAGACTTCTGAATGGTGTTGCGCTTGTCGACCAGCGCACGGAACTTGAGGTCGTATTCGAAGATATCCCACAGATCGGTCATGTTGAGAAGTTTCTCCGCACGGATGTTGTACTGTGCAGACTCGTCGTCCGGGTTGGCCCCGTTGAGCGGCTCCTTGACTGCGTGGATCATGTAGTCCTTGCGATGTTGGAAAATGAAAGGAACTTCGTAATCATCTGTGATCAGGAACTCGAGCATCTTGGCCACTGACCGCTGGAACGGCTCACGCAACTCCGGCTCTATGCGCTTCTTGAGCAGCATTAGTTGAGAGATCCACAGGGCCTCCTCCCGGAATTGGTCCTCCGTCAATGTCACATGGCGATACGGTTCACGAGCGATCTGGTGGCGTTCGGGCTCATCACGAAGGCGAATCTGGTTGTCGTCCTCGGTCAACATCTTCTCCGCCAATTGGGACGGCTCGAAGATGTCCTTCAAGTCGAGATGGCGGTCCTCGTCATGCTTCTCTTCATCTTCTTGCTCTTCGATGTCCAAAGCAAATCGGTAGTCCTCGCCATCGCCGAAGGCCGCGCGCAGATCTTCCACCGCATTCTCATCCAGACCTGCTGCCTCGGTGGCTCCCAGGCCCGGAACAGTGGCTCGGACGGGGGCTGCAACTTCAAGATCGTCGCGCTCACGCTGAGCCTCCTCGTCGGAAAATGTGTCCTCCTCAATGAAGTCATCCATCTCATCGTGTCGGCGGCCACCGCGGTGGCTGGGTCGGCTATATTGCGGTGCCGCTTCCTCCTCCTCGTCGGAATTGAACATGTCATCGATACCTTGGGACGGTCCGCGGTTATCGCGATCTCGGCCACGCTTGAGGCGCTTGAATTTGGACTGCTGTATGCGCCAAATCATTGTTAGCAAAAAAATCCATCATTGTGGAGGGCCTCTCTCCTCGACGGACAGCCGCCAATCCATCACAGAATGTGACCCAATTGAGATGGAGGATTTGAAGTCTCGTACATCAGATGTTGTGCCCCGGCTCAGGCCTGGGACATGCTCGCCAATCAGTTCCAGATCTTCCTCATCGAGGTGTTCCTCTTCGCGAGCACGTGGCCGTTTCTTCTCCGACCTGCGCTTGGTGCGCTCTTCGATCTCTTCATCTTCGTCGACGATGAAGCCTTCGCGGACCTGTGATTGTTCGTCACGAGTCAGTTGCGCCTAGAACAATTGACCAAAAGACGTATGCGATACTTACGGCGCGCACGGCATCTTCATCGTCGTCTTCATCTTCGTCCTCTTCGCTCGAGTCATCATAATGGCGTTCATTGCTCGGTCCATCGCGGCGATCCTCATCGTAGTCTCCGGAGACCTCCTCATCATTCTCCTCGTCGTCCAGCATGGCCTCACCCTCGACCAGGTCGCGGAGACTCATCGTGGCTGATCGGAAAGGTCCTTCTGCTCGGCGGAGAGTAGGAAACTAGGCCTGCGGAGAGAGAAAGGAGAGATTGCAATGGGTGGAAGATCTAGTACCCAGCAGTGCCCGAATTAGGGAGAGAGTGAAAAGGTGAGGAAGGTTGAGGGAGAGAGTCGAGCAAGAGAAGAAAGGACCGAACCTCAATCACGACGGCGAGGGAGGACGCGGTGGCGGTGATTGGCCAGTGGGAGCTGCCTGGTGTGGCGAGTGAGACTAGTCTAAAAGGGGAAGACAATGTGGCGGGTGTAAGGAGACCACGTGATGGGCATCAAATATGGCCTCAAAGAACAGGCATCATCATTCCCTCCCAACTGTGAACTGCTCAACCTGTAAGAGCTCAACTTTGAATAGTCAGTCACTAATTTACTGGCAAATATCAAGTTAACCATATTCAGAATATCATTCTTTAAAATAAAAAAGAAAAAAGAATACTTAAACCCAAGCAGATTCTTCAGCGAGGCCTTTCCCTTCGTTCTACGGGGTAAAGAAGTAGTGGAGAAGCAGCAACACCTGTGTTTCAGTAGAAGTAGCAGAAACAGAAACCATCACCACCTTTTTTACTCCTTCTATTAATTTTGTCTCCCCCTGAAATTCGACGCCCAACACCTCGTCACCACCCCTAATCTCTTTCTTTTTGCCGCCGACCCTTGTCATCCTTCGGTGTTTGTTGGTCCAGTCGATGCGCCCGCAAGGCCCAATCAGCGCCGCCAAGCACACATCGCAAGGTGATATCGGGTTCCCCGCCGCTTAGCTTCGCGCTTCTTTCTTCTCCCATCAGCGTGCTCGCCTGGCCCTGGTCTCGTCTCTTGTCGGCTGTTTCGTCGCTTCATCCCCCTTTTCTCATTTCTCGATCTCTCCTTCGAACTCCGTACTGTTCCAGACTCCTAACCCTCCCCCGCGGCAACGACCCCCCCCTTCTCAGCGCCATGGCGGATCAGTTCAAGGCCCGGACGTTGAAACGAAAGAACGTCAAAGGCCTCGCCCTCAATGCGGCCCCCAAGGCGACTTCCAACCCTTCCGATGGCGACGCCCAGGTCCCAGGCGCCATTGGAAATGTCGACAGTGAGCGTACAGATACCCTAGAGATTGGGCTGGAATTCCGGTTGGACCTGCGGAGTGAGGACTTGGTGACGCTGAAGGAGCTCGGTGCTGGTAATGGCGGTACTGTCTCCAAAGTGATGCACGCATCGACAAAAGTTGTGATGGCTCGAAAGGTGGGTATTGTGGTTCTCTGCTATATGCCTACGTTGAAGCCCCGTACTAATTACCATCTCTCCAGGTCATCCGTGTCGATGCCAAAGAGAACGTGCGGAAACAGATTCTACGAGAACTGCGGGTTGGGCACGAATGTAATTCGCCTAATATCGTGACCTTCTACGGTGCCTTCCAGAATGAGGCTGGAGACATTGTTATGTGCATGGAATATATGGATTGCGGGTAGGTCGGAGAAGATTGACAATGGGAAGGAGGGGAACCTGAATAACTGACATGATATACACTTGCTTAGATCCCTTGATCGCATCTCCAAGGATTTTGGCCCCATCCGAGTGGATGTCCTGGGTAAGATCACCGAGTCGGTACTTGCTGGTCTTGTCTATCTATATGAAACCCACCGCATTATGCATCGTGATATCAAACCATCCAACGTCGTGGTCAACTCGCGCGGTCAAATCAAGCTTTGCGATTTCGGCGTTGCAAGCGAGACGGCCGTCAATTCCATCGCCGATACCTTTGTCGGTACTTCCACATACATGGCCCCTGAGCGTATTCAGGGAGGTGCCTATACGGTTCGTTCGGATGTGTGGAGTGTGGGTTTGACAGTCATGGAGTTGGCCGTCGGACGGTTCCCCTTTGATACTTCCGACTCCGCCGCAGGAGACCGGGCCAGTGCCGGTCCAATGGGTATATTGGATCTGCTCCAGCAGATCGTTCACGAGACCGCTCCGAAGTTGCCTAAGAGCGATGCTTTCCCGCCGATTCTACATGACTTTGTCGGCAAGTGTCTGTTGAAGAAGCCCGAGGAACGGCCAACACCACGAGAGCTCTACGTATGTGCAACATGCCTGCCAGAAAGTGTCTCTATTAGTCCTCTTGTACTAACATTTTCCCCCAATGCAGGACAAGGATGCCTTCTTGCAAGCAGCTAAGCGCACCCCGGTCGACCTACAAGAATGGGCCATCAGTATGATGGAGCGACATAACCGCAAATCCTACCTGGCACCCCCAGCGCCCAAGTCGCTCAAAGATACCACCTCCTCCATATCACATTCCTCGTCATCACCGGCACCCATAGCCACCCCTCCTGCGCCAGCTCCCAAACCCGCCCCGATCAGCAAATCCTCGCGAACCCCGCAAGTGCAATCGCCATACCATCCCTCTTCAGGCGATATCCCTCTGAACATCGCCAACGACTTCCCAACTCCGAACCGCCACTACGCCTCCCAGGCCCAGGCCCAGGCCCAGGCCCAGTCCCAGGCTCAATACCCCTACTACTCCACCTCCACCTCCACCTCCAACTCCAACTCCAACTCCAACTCCCGCTCCACGCAGTCTCCCCCTCCCCCATCCCTGGAGCACCTCTCCCTTGAAACACAGGACGACGAAGCCCGATATGGCCGTCGCCCAATGCGCCACCTCGGCGATCCTGTCTCCGCCGTTGAAGCCTCATCCCGCCCGTTCATGAGCCCGCGCTCTGTAAGCTCGCACAACGCCAAGTCCCGCACAAACTTGACCTCAACTACCCTCCCCATCCGATCCGTTCCTCCACCAACACAAGCCCCTCCCCCTCCACCCGTCTCGGCGGGTGGAGGTTGGCGCGGTTACCCTGGTCAGACGCCTTCATCGTGAGAGGGGGGATGATTCGGAATGAGAAAATGATGTCGATATGTCATCTTCTTTGAAACGAAAGTATTTTTTTTCTCCTTATGGCGATGATCTGATCAGAATGTGGTTTGCATATGCACATGATTTTTGCTGGGCCTTCTATTTGGGCTGTTCCCCTTGGCTCTTGTCCCAAGATAAGATTTTGCCCAGTCTGTTTGGACGTTTCCACCTTCTGGTCTGAATCGCAAAGCTTAGCACATTCCCTCCCCTCCCCTTCCCTCTACATTTGAACTTCATATCATTCTTTTTTCTTCCCATTTCGATTTCCATTTTCAGTGCGTTTTCGCTTCTCCTTCTACTTCTATTCCCCCCTACCGTGGACCTCTTTTTCTCTCTCTCTCTCTCTCTCTCTCTCTCTCTCTCTCTCCAATGAATTCACTTGATCCCTGGCAACGACACCTTTCATTTCCTTTCCTTTACTTATTTCATTATTTTCCGCCCTTTCTTTTTCTTGCTCACATATGTTCCTGCATGAAACCGGCGTACATAAGTGCAAGTTGTTGATGATATTACAATACAATTCATTTTCTTTGACTCTAAGATAGAACGGTTTATCCTCCTACCAGGGCTGATATGGCATACATTCGAATGCCTAAGTACCTACCCATCAAGGGCTAGATCCATAAAACCCTAGCTCTTATATTTCATCCTGTCGACAGAAAGAGAGATGCTACTATGAGTTAAGTCTATACAAGTTTACTCCCGTGTTTACCAAGATAAAATCCATCTACAAAGCTCAAAGATCATCAAACATAAGATATCGAATGCGCGCATGAGAAGGTTCTCATATAGATACAAACGCAAATAAAATGCAATCCAATAACCCTTAACCTGGGTAAACCATCTCAAGGACTCAAAGCAAGACAAAAAAGTCATATCGAGACCCAGGAAGAACAGGTCAAGTTGAGAAAAACTGTATCATCACATCACACTTGACGCCTAACCAGCCAGAACAATGAAAAAGCAAGGGAAGCGAGGGACCAGGTGGTAAAAAAAATAGAAGACACACGCCGGACACCATATAAGCCCCCGACCAGACCACAAACACAACGAGGATCAAGTCATCAATAACAAATAGCACATGCACCTATCTCACTCATTTCATAACTAGTTCTGGTCCAGCAAGAGGACTCGGACCCGGTACTGGCGCAAGATTTCCTGCATGGGCCTGTGGGCTGGGGGCAGGTGCAATATCTAGCATCGACATCATGGAGCTTTTCCCGCCACGTGAGGACGAACCACCACGACCTGATGCACCACCGCCACGTCCACCACGACCTTCGTGGGATGTCGAGGCTGATGTGCCAGCGCGGTCGGTGTGTTTATCTGAGGCGTCGACTTTCTTCGAACCTCGACCGCGGCGCGAGATACCACCACGTGAACCAGGACCGCGCAATGGCAGGCCAGTTTCCTGAGAGATGGGGACTGCAGCGGCGATTGGGACGTGGGGATGGGAAGCGAGGGATCGAGCTCGGCCTGTTCCCCGGCCACGGCCACGGCCTCGTTTGATTGTACCGTCCGCACTGGAGAATCGTTAGTATAAAAACACAAACTACAAATAGTCATAGCGGAGAAGAAATGAAGTACGTACCGTTCCACCTGGACCTTCTCACCCTCTGGCACAAGCGGGCCGCTATACACAAAGAACCCGTCTTTACTAGCGGCAGCCTGTTCCTGCCACGCCATTTCACTGTCGTCGACGAAGGGATCGTCGCGATCATACTCTTCAACCTTCTTTCGGCGCTTCTTCCTCCCCTCGCTGGCTTCAGACTGGACACCGTTGGTGCCAGTGCCCGCACCGCCCATGGAAACATCGCCATCAAGATCGCTGTCGCGATCAACATCAAGACTCAGATCCTCATCTGCGCTCTCGCCGGCCGAGATGCCCTTGAGACTCTTATCATTACGCTCGAGGGCCGCACCGGCAGCAGCTACGCGTGCGAGACGGTCCTTGTGCGCGGCCAAGCGCGGGTGCAGGGCTGCAAAGCCATATTGCTCTTCTGCAAGCTGTGCAAAGTTGACGATTTGGTTGCCTTTTTGCAATGGCACATGCACAATAATATTTGGCGCGCTGCGCGTATCGGATTTGGACGATTCGTCAACCCCACCGAAGAGCGCATTCGTGATCAGCCCTGATCCTTGTGGGATCTTGGGAGCTTCTTTTGCTGCGCGGGCGGGTTTGGGAGAAGGTGCCTTGGAAGAAGGAGCAGTGACTGGGGCCTTTTCTTTCTTCGCTGATGGTGCTGGCTCCTTTGAGTCGATTTCCATAGCATCTGGCTGCTGGGGTGGGCGTTGAGGTGTAGCAGCCTGAGCTGGAGAATCGGCAGGCCGTTGAGGCTGGGTATGGGTTTGCGCCTGCGGCTGCTGTGGTAGGGCTGGCGGCGAGAGCTCGAGTTTAGGTGGTTGCGAATGTCCTGGACGCTGCTCGCTATACGGAGTATAGTGAGAGGTCGTATTGGGTAGCTGTTGAGGAGTGTGAACAGCTCCGTGGGATGGGGAGGCGGGGATTGGCGAGGGAGCTAGCGCGGGATGCGTAGGTGTATGCGCCATTGGAGGCGGCGCCGGTGAGGAGACGGCCGAGACATGGCCGGAAGAGGAGCGAGGCAACTGAGAGTATGCGGGTTGCGTTTGTGAAGGGGGGTCAATGATGCTGGAGATCGCCGGCGAAGCACTGGCGCGGTAACTATGTCGCGGCGAGAGAGTCTGCGGAGGGCTATAAGCTGGCGCTGGCGAGGGATTGTCAAAGGCAGAGCGAATAGGGTCGAAATTGCGACCACTCGTACGCGGGGGAGCGGGCGCTGGTGCCGGTGCTGGCGCTGGGGGTGCCTGGGTGGGCTGGAGGGGCGGAGGTTGGGATTGTGGTCGCGACGGGTAGTCTTGTGTCACGGTATACCGAGGATCCGCCGGAGAAGGGCGCGGGCTCAGCTTGTAGGATGCCGAAGGTGTAGGTTGAGGAGGAGTGGGAGCAGCCTGTGGGGGAGGACTGGGATCGGCAGGAGGAGCTGGAGGAGTGGGCGTCGGAGGAGTTGGAGCTTTAGGAGGAGCAGTTGCAGGCGTGGGCGTTGGCGTGAGAGCAGCAGGAGGAGCAACAGAAGGAGCAACAGGAGGAGCAACAGGAGGAGCAACAGGAGGAGCAACAGGAGCACTGGCAGCAGCCGCCGTGGCTTCGTCACCCGACTGCTCCAGCTTGGGCTTCTTCCTCGAAGCAGCTGTGGCAGACGACTTTTCCCGAGGACGACGAGGAGCACGAGTAGGTTTTTCTTTTTCCTTTTCCTTCTCCTTGTCTTCCTTCTTCTTAGCTCGTGTATCAGGAGTATTGGTGGCTGACGTAGTGGTGTTATTTGAATCGTCATCCTTCTTGCGACGCGACCGTCTGGCGACAGAGGCACGTCTGGACCCAACCATCTCGTCAACGGGCGGGCCTTCTTCTTTTGACACGCCCGACTCCCGAGTGGACATGGTGGTGAAAAAACGAGAAATTGATTTTCAACTGAATTGATAAATTACTCAGTTAAAACATTCGTATCGAGGTCCAGTTAGAGGTGGATGGTGTTGTGGTGGATGGGCTGGCAGGTTGCCAAGTTGGTATCACCAGAGGTAAGAAAAGTCGAGGGAATCAAGAAAATGGGAAAATCCCGATAGCTCAACCGAATGGGGGGTGTGTTTGCGGAGACAGGAACACCAAAATAGAACCCGTTGAGATGAGCAGATGATTCGGGCCGAGACAAGAAGATGGAGAGAATTGATGGAAATGAAGGGAGGGGGGAAGGAAGAAGAGGAGAGAAGATGAAGAAGGAAAAGAAGAGAAGAGGAAGGGGGATTGAGGAAAGAAGAGAAGAAGAGAAGAAGAGAAAAAGGAAAAGGAAAAGGAAAAGGAAAAGGGCAGAGGAAAGGGGAAAAAAAGAACAAGGAGCAAAGTAAAGTTGGATTGGACTGGACTGGGAGTAATTCCGGGTTGATATCCTGCGGGGGGAATTACTGGACTCTACAGTAAGGTTATTGTACATTGAGTACAGAGAACAGATTCGATATAAAAAGAATAAACTACGGAGAGTGATATAGAAAGAGAGACTATAAAAGGCATATTCAAAGTATACATGAAGTATAACCCTATCCCCATCCGGTCCCAGCCAGCAGGCCCAGCACATCCCATCCATTCTGCACCAGACTGGATTCTGATGCAGTTCCCGTCCCATGTCTCCGATACGCGCGGATCTGGCGTTAGTGGAGTTGGGCTGGCGCATTTGAATTTACTCCTGGCTGTGATGTACTTAGAAGTATGACTATGGACTGACTAGCTTGGTTGCAGACCCCTATACAAGGTCTTTTTTTAATCGATAGCACTTTATCTATTCATGATATATCCTGCATTATAGTCTATATCATGATAGCTTCTAATATGATTCCCTTTCTAGGTCTGCTCGTATCATGTCTGCTGACGAGGAAGCTCAGGGCCATTGTACCTACAAGACCAAAACATCCTTGTTACATAACTCTACTACTCAGGATCAATCTGACATATTGAATGCCACCAAAATGACAAATTCTTCTCTCCATCTGACTACTTTCTTAATACCTATTCTACTATTTCTGTTATCTTTGCAATGATTACTTGATGGTCTTCCCAACTATGCAAACCCACTTTTAGCAGCAAACCACTTCCTGTTTGGGGTTAGCACTCCCGCCCATCTGCCACTAACCTCTTTAGGTTAGACTCTGCAACTCCGTTTTAGCCTTTTGAGCCGCAGGCCCCGCGCTGACATAACTTCATCCTTTTCTCTCCGACCCTCCCACCAAACAACCATGGCGTTCAGAGGCGAGCGGTTCGTCGTCGACTTGGACGATGACACAATCACGATCCCCAGTGATCCCGTCCCATCCCCATTCTCTCTAATCGGCGAGATTCGGGAACGAGAGCCCACTGCCGCCACACCGCCGGCTCCAGCGCCGCCCTCGTCTGCCTCTTCGACCGGCTTCCCCGCGCACCGCCGCCGCAATAAGACTCGCTCCTTCAAAGAGCGAAGAGCCGAGCAAAATGCAACGGCCAGTGCGACTCCGGCGTCGTTGAATACGCCACCGACGATTCAGGATGACAAGCGTGTGATCGGAGAGGAGAACAAGCGCCATCTGGCGTCCATGTCGGAAGCACAGATTCAGCGGGAACGGGAAGAGCTGATGGAATCGATGGACCCGGGTCTGCTGGAGAGATTCTTGCGACGAGCTCGAATTGATGATGATGGAAAGACCAGCTCGGAGACAGCTGAGGCTACATCTACATCCACACCTGTACCAGCAACCGCGCTGACAGCGGACGAACCAGCGGCATCAAAGCCCCAGAAATCCGTCTCCTTTGACATTCCACTCCCACAATCAGCCCCAGAACGAGTGATAACTTCTCAAAACCCCTCTACAACCCTAAAATCACCGGCCAACGATGACCGCCCACCCACTTACCTTCCCAAAGACCTCCGACCCGCCTCAGAAAACCCCACCATCATGGACCCCTCCGTCATCGAAACCTTCCACTTCCCCCGTCCAACTCAACCAATGCCAGTCCTTGACCCAACCTCTCCCGATTTCCTCACAGACCTCCAATCCCACTACTTCCCTGAAATGACCACCGACCCCGCAGCCCTATCCTGGCTACGCCCACCATCCAGCGACCCCGAAGACCCCGACTCGATCTCCCCTTATCATCCCGCCAGCAGCGCGAGCTCAATGTCACCATCCGAGATTCGCTTCTCTCTGCGCGGGACAATCCTCGGGCCCTCGACGTCGTTGGCTCTGCCTACTACGCTGGGACTGCACCACCACGGCAATGATCCGCAGGCAGCCGGCTATACGATCCCAGAGCTGGCAATCCTGTCACGATCAACGTTCGCGGCACAGCGGTGCATTGCATGGCAAGTGCTAGGCCGGATTCTATTCCGGCTAGGCAAGGGAGAGTTTGGGGAACGTGGAGGCCAATTATCAGAGGGCTTGTGGTTTGTCATTGAGAAAGAGGGAGTTGTTGGAGGGATGTTGGCTGAAGCAGAGGGTGTCTCTGGACAAGAACGGATCCGTGGGAAAGGGGAGAGCGGGAAAAAGGGGGATGAGAAGAATGATAAGAAGAATGATACGAAAGAAGAGAAGAAGGAAGGCGAACAGGATCGTCCTGTTCTGCCTGTTGCATCTGGGATTGGACGACATGCCAGTGCAGCGGCGTGGGCGATGGAAAGTGTTTGGTTATGGCAAAAGGGTGGTGGAGGAGATCGGGGGCTCTTGAAACCGGGTCAGACTCGACCACGGTAGTTGATTTACATCTCTTGACATATACGAGTCAATATCATGATATAAGCATTGTCCGCATAGTTGACACTGTTCGTTTGTAGAGCTACACTGTCCAAAGAATATTCAAGGAACGGGTCATGCATAAGAACAGACCATTATATAGCAAGAGGGTAAAGTTGCACGCATTATCATGGATATCATATCATACAAAAACACGCTTGTACCAAACCAGACCAGCAAAGTCCATCACAAGCATCACAAGAAGAATAATCACCAACCGTAACCACATCATATCAGTTCCATCTATTCATAACCATAAAAACAACCTAACTCATGCAGCAACCACTCCATCCCCATTATCCTCACTCTGCACCCCCCAAATCTGCCACCTCGCCTCCTCGACGAAATCCCTCCTCAACCACAACCCCGACGTCTGATTCTGGGCTTGCACCTGTCCGTCTCCTTCCCCAGCAGATATCTCCCGCTCATCACCAGCCTGCACACGATCCAACCAATCAAACAAAAGACGAAGTTGCCAGACCCGATCGCGGACTTCATCCGGGTCCGCGCCGCGACCACGTGCAGCCTGGACAATATTCCGAACAGTCTGTGCCAGGGCGAGTCTAGTATCGACGGCCGACGTGCGCAGCCACGGTGGCGCGGTGATAAGTTGCGTGTTGATACGTGTTGAGGGCGTTGGGAAGGACGATGGTAGAACAAGGGAGCGTTCGCGGATGTCCAGTCCCTGGAGAGAGGGGAGGGCGAATATCCAGTCCCAAGGTGACTGGGAGGGAGTTGCGGCCGTGGCTAGCGAGCTGGAGAGTAGGGCTGTGTGGTTGGGGTATGTCGAGGGGGGCAGTCCCTTGGCTGGATTTGTGGCTGCGGGTGCAGAGACCGGGAGGATATCTTGTGCTTCGCTGAGGCCGGTGAGTGTTGAGGCGAAGATGGAGGTGGAGGTGCCTGAGGGACTGTAGGTAGCTTTGCGGCGGAGGTAGACGGATGGGTCGCCTTGGCGGAATTTGTCGCGGAGGGCGTCGTTTTGGCTAAAGTCTAGGACGAGAGGCCAGTGGTCTGGACCGCGGACTTCGATGCGGGATATTTCGCTTGGATCAGGGATAAGGCAGGGTGCGTTGAGGGTGCGTGTGGCTCCGCCGTCTGAGGTAATGGTGATTGGGATAGAGATGGGTCGGCGGGTGTCGAGATCTCGAGGTACGAGGCAGCGTGGCTCTGCGGCGAGTACCCAGAGGTGACGGAAGGCTTGGAGGTGGCATTTGTTGTCGAGGACGCTGGTGGGGAAGATAGGATAGAAGGCGCAAAGGAGTGCCGCCACGCCCAAGTCGGATGTGCCCAGCGTATAGCTGCCGCCGCCGAGGAAGAGCATGCCGATGGCCATATGTGCGGCCATGTGGCTGCCGTAAGGTGTGTCGGGGTCGACTCTTCCATGGAGAGCGCGCAGCCGTCGGAACAAAGCCAGATCACCAGTGCCAGCCATGACAGCTGCCGCAGACAAAGACACGATATCTTGACAGTTTCTGACTGAATTACGTGCAAGCCTGGCATCATAGTTGAGCACTGGGAGACGCGAGATGCGAATGAACTGGTCCAGGTAGACCAGCAGTAAATCGCGGGCTTGATGATTGCCTGACCCGGCATAGCGAAGACCCAGAGCAAAGCAGAGACCGGCAATGATGTTGAAGAATGGCATGTCCTCGCTCCGCAATTGGGACACACCACCAAGTCGGGCTCGTCGTTGATACACCTTTGGTAGACTGGCATTGATCCACTTGCTGTCAGGCTTGATGCTATCCCACATGATGAGATGGCGTGCCAGGGTACGCAAAAGGAAGAGATCAGGGCGGACATAGTCAAAGCGAACGGTAGTATCCGGGATATCAATCTTCTGAGCCAAGACCTGATCGTTGGTTTTCATGAAGATGATAGCCAGCGCAATTGTTGCACCAGCGGTGGCGCGATCCAATACATGGGCGAGATCGACATGTTTGGTGCCCACGGCGATTGATAGCAGGCGTTCAACAATGTGCATGTCCCTCATGCCCCGTAAGTCCTTCCCCTTGGCGAGATTGATAATTCCCAGCGCAAACCCTGCAGCCAGGCGATATCCTTCATCTCGTAAGTCTTCCTGAGATCCGGACTGCTCATCCTGTTCAGTGTTCTCAATCTCCGATAGCATCACTTCGCTCATGCGCCGGTGCTGAGAGCCACAGTAGAGCAAGCCAATTCCCATAATACCCGCAGTTTGAGTGAGAGACGACAAATTAAGCTCGGCAGCACCCATCGGTAGCATTCTCGAGACATGAACCGAAAGAAGCCGAGTGATCAAGGTGTCCATGGTGCCCAGGTACGAGGCAGAAAGACCGAGCAGGAGGCCGATAGATGTCATGGTATGCTTCGGAGTCAAGTACTTGAAAGCAACCCATTTGGCCAGATTCTTGAGGTGGCCATTCAGACCGAGAGCGAGCAAGAACCCGGCATGCCGATTGGTGAGCTCGGGAGGCTTGTTGAAGAGGATCCATGAAGTATCAATTCCCTTGGATGCCTTGGAGATAGCCAACCCAGTAGATACACCGTTATGGAAGAAGGCCCAGCAGACCTTTTCTTCGGTAAACGCACTCCTTTCGGCACTCACAGTGACGTTAGATGGCTTCATCACGCATTGTAAAGAGAATGACGGAATAGGAAGCTTTTCAGTCAACAACGGTAAGCGGCCGCTGAAATAGAGCATGCCACGGCCTGCAGGAGTTGACAATGTGCGGAACGACACTAGCTGCACGATTTCCTTCTGAGCTTCAAGAAAGTCAGAATCTGTCCACTCGGGCTCGGGTACGCAGTCTGCCACGGGGGCTCTACACTGATTCAAGAGTCGGCCTGCCTCTACGTAGCGCCTATCCTCGCGGAAAACGAGGTGAGTCACAAAGAACCGGTCAGCCTCCGCCGAAGCCTCAAAGGCGCTGGTGGGATCGATTTCCAATGCTGCACTGCTGATCTGGTGGAAATCACGGAGGGCATCATGAGAAACCACGGGGTGCTGAGGCGGGGCGAATGATTTGGCCTGCACTGGGTTCATGGACATGTACAGATCTTCTCGATCAATGAGCTCTAGAAGCGTGGCGTTCCAAGAAGTTGATGCCTCATTTTGACAGTGCATCACGGCTTCATACAATGGGGCGCTAACTCCTTCTGGGAACGTGTCGATAATGCTCTTGGTCAATCCCCAGCGATGAAGGAGCTGAATCTTTTCCAAAGGTGTCGACACACGATGAACGTCAGAGAGGAAGCCAGTCAAAGCCAGTGATCTGGGCGTGACGTTGAAACACTCTTTCCATAGTCGGCCCTTTCGAGGAGTCCGGTCCGATGCGTTGACAATGTCAAGCAGGGTAAGGAATGGCGACGGTGCTTGGCGTGTAGCTTCGATGAGGAAAGAAAAGATCGACGGAGGTGAGAAGGGTTCAGCAGGGACATTAAGCTGGGTGATACGGGTATCTTCGAACTGCCAACGTTCCATGCTGGCCATCTCGGTGCCAAAGTAGGAATCTTCATTCCAGTTCCAGGATTGCCAGCCTAACCAACCTCCCAATTGTGCAAGGATAGGGGCAAGCAGGCCTAACGGCTGTTGAGACTCCTCGGTGTCGGATGTGGACAGCTTTTGCTCCTCTCGTAGAAGATGAAGCCCGACGAGGATGGTACCCAATGCTGTGCATCTGGTGTTCTCGGTAAAGGCCCCAGAAATTGGCAAATATCCGTCACGGCCAGTGGCTCTTGCACCCAAGGCACTCTGTAGGAATTCTCGACTCAGAGACATACATCGAAGGAGGTAAGAGTTGTGGCGATAAGTTGACCGGCTTGCATTTGGCTGTTCATTCTTTGGCGTACGATTTGCTTCCCGGGCTGCCATTTCTGCGATAGCATCTTGCTCAACGATCCAGCCCCATGCACTGCTGTTCATCCACGGTGCGACGACTCCGGATGATCCAGACTCCAAATCAAGCATAGCTTCCCAGCTCTCCAAGTCAATATAGCTGCCGCTGCTCGACCGTAGGAGGCCCTTCTTTCGGCGCATCCTTCTGGCTGGAGTCTGAGGTTGAGACTGTTTGATGAAGGGCACTGCCAGGGAGAATAGAACGATGACCATAGCAGTCCATTCAAGATCATTTTCGACTTCCTCTCTCCCTTGAAGCCACTTGATGACCTCCCACCAGGCCACCAGCATGCCATCTCCGGCTTTCTCGGCGTCGCGAAGAACGAAGTTGCAGACCTTGAGGATTTTCTTGACAAGCTCATTACGAGGTTCCATCCGGATTTGGAGCCTATGACGCTGCTTTTCCGTATCAATCAAGTCGACCTTGCCTCGGGAGCAACTGTGGTCAAATGCATTGAAAACGAGATCGGGATCTGCCATGACTCGATTGAGACCGCTTTCTCTTGAGCGATTCACAAGCTTGCTGGCTGAGACTCCGTGAGGTTCAAACAGCTGTAGTGGACGAGGAATATCGATCTTGGTCGGACTGCCCCATAGAGTCTGCAGGGACAGCTCCCGCTGACCATTCTCCAGGACAGTTAATGTAAGAATTCGCGAGACTTCACCGTCAGTGACACTGCATGCATCCCAAACGTTGGGAATGTGCTGGATACCAGTTGGGTGAACCAGTAATGGACGCCTCTCTGCTGTTTTGGTCTTTTTGGCTATTTTTCGACCTTTCGATGTAGCCACTCGCTCTGCTCTCAAATTCACAATGGTCATGTTTTGTGAGTCTTGATCCACAATGCAGATTGCCACAGATCTGACATTTCCATTCTGCGTGCTGGTGTAATCTGATGAGGACAGCGTACATACTCTCAGATGGCGGGACGATACGTGCTGAATCGATCCGCGGAAACTGCCAGAAAACATAGCAGAGAAACTCTCTACCTTGGACAGTAGGAGCTCTTCCGGCAAGCCTGAAGCTGATTCACGAAGGGCAATGTTCTCGAATCCTTCAGACAAACCACCGCTGTTAAGCTCTTCCAGTAGCCTGTCCACCGGAGCATCCACAAAACTCCCCACGGTGCTGTAGATAGACCCTGCTGCTGGAGGAAGGGATGCACGGGGGTTGAAACCGAAGCTTCCTCGGGCACTAGCGGCTCCGATAGACTGTCGGAGTCCACCATGATGAGGCGCGGCGTTTGACTGACTGCCTGTAGCAAGGTCGGAAAATGTAATGCGGTCCTGGCTGGTGGCAAGATCCGTTCGTGCAAGCAAAGAGCTGACTCGTCTGGATGTTTTGAGAGGCACACCGACGTCTCCGAAATCTTGGGCAACTCTTGAGACCAAGTCGTCCTCAGCATCATTCTTGTTCTCGGGTTGCTGAGACGAGGCCCAATTTTCAGTCCACGGTCCGAAGCTCTCGCGGCCCGCAGGGGGACGAGCAGCTGGCGTGGTGGCACCAGTGGTCATTCCAAAGTGCGAGCTTCGTCTTTTGGAACGAGTGCCTTCAGTGTGCCGGCGAGCCTTATCCTGAGCAGAGCCGTCAATTTCATCCTCTCGGTATCTCGCAGTCCAAACAGTGTATAGTCCAGTATTAGTGTTCATTGTAAGAACTAATATCAATGCGCCATTTGTCTCTTGTTGCCCCGGACTTGACAGCTCGTCCTTGGGAGAAATGTACACGATCTCATCTGCAGGATCTAGTACATCCAAGCCCGATGGTCGACGCCGCGTGGTACTGCTGATACTGCTCTGGAAGCCCCGCGAGGCCGACGACGTCACCACCAAGCCCATCTCTGAATGAGGGTCGATGAGCGAAAAGACTCGGGGGAGATCTGAGGTGGCACTGGGATTTGGACCCCATGTAGAGCTCTGAAGCGAGGGAAGTTTCAAGGACTGGCGTTTTCCTTTGTTGGGGAGTGATTGTGGTACTCCAGAAGACTGCGATGCGCCTGGATCGAACAACGAGGCAGCGGTCATGAAGGAATTGGGAGGTGCGGTGAAATTCAGAGGCTTAGGCAGCTCATCGGATATCTTTCTCTGAAAGAGTAAGCCCCTAGGAGTTGCAAACACAGATTCGACTTCAAATGGTAGAGGGATTGTATGGCTATTCCCTGCAAGGAAGAAGATATGTGCTTGGGACTTGAGGACCACGACCAAAGCTCGAGACAGCTTCTCGTTGGGCTGCTGCGGCGCAACCACCGCGACTCGAGCATCTCCATGCAAGTTTAAGGTTGATCCTGAGCTTGCCAAAGTCGATTTGCCTCCATTTCGCTTGTTTTGTCCTCCTGTCCGCGCAGTCGTCGTGCCGGCCGTGTGATAGCGATTTGAAGTCGTAGTGGTTGCACCTTTATGCACAGAGCGCTTGACATGTCCCACAGCAAACTGAGTGAATAGAGCATGTCGAATATCCTCCTTCTCTGGGTCCAGTCGAAACACTCGTTTTACCACGCCCGCACGAGACCATACCACGCAATGCGTTGTCCAAACCAGCTCGTCATCCACCGGACCTGTTGAGCCATTTTCATCCACACATGTCGTCCATTTGTATTGGTCTTCAGAAGGGTCTGGTGGTAGGATTCCTTCTGTGACAAGGTATGAAACGGCCGAAGGCTCGTGTAGGCCCAGCGAGCGAGTGGTGGCCATGGTGGGCTGAACGGTAGCTTAGCAGCTAAGATTGTGGTCGTAATGCGCCTTCACAGATAGTCTTCCGACGGCACAAGCTGCTGAAAAGACATACCCATGTTCGAATCCGATTTTATTTCAAAGGGCGCTGCCAGTACGGCATGTCGAATGGTTGTGGTGTTGCAAGTTGGGAAGACGCGCAGGAACGCGGAGAGATCGACCCGGCCGACTTTCTTTGCCTCCGACCAAAACAACTTAACCTTGACATCTCCTCCACTCAACCACTACCACCGCTACCCTCTCACAGCACAACCTCTGCTTCGATCCTACAGATTTTCACGACAAATCTTGACTAACTAGGTCGAGCTATCGAGATCGTTCTCGTCACTTAATATTGCCGTGCCGCCCGGCGCGCTTGTGCTTGAAGGTCTCGCTCGCACACCGTCAGATCGTTTGCGCCATGCCTTCTTTTCCTGTTGACCCGCTTGTACGGCCGAGAGAAGATGATTTGCAGCTTTGGTATGCACCATACTCAAACTTTTTCCCACTGTGGCACCTTCTTCAAGGCTAACATGATTCCGACAAATCTTCAGCTATCGACTCCCCCATCGCATCCATGCAGCCCAAGCCTACCCCTTGCGGTCACCCAATGGCTCTTCGATCATCGTTTATGGCTACGAAACCGGTTTGAAGATTGTATGGAGAGGAGGAAAGGAATTTTCGGCATTGAAGGAGGCCGCACCCGCACCGCAGGCGAAAAGCTCAAAGAACGATGGCGACGATGCGGTGATGATTATTGATTCCGACGAAGACCAGACACCCGCGGCATCTAAGTCCACAGCAGAGCCCAGCTACGAGTTCGTTACAGAGGAATCTGAAGTTGACCCTGCATTTCCGTTCGAACCGATCTTGCGTCAGATTGACATCCCTTTGGGAAGCCGTGTTCTCGATGTGGCGGTCCCCCGTCTCCTTCCTGAGGAGGCGCGCTCCTCTCTCGACCCGTTCCCGACAGTCGCAAATGACACCATTTTTGTGGCGGCAGTCTGCTCAGATCTTTCAACTCGGGTAGTGACCCTGCCGCTTGTTCCACCTCACCCAGCCCAGAAGGATTCCAAGAGCTGGAAAATTCAAAAAGTCACACTCAACGGAGGCGTAACACACCAGGATATCCCGAGGGGTGTCTCTCTCACATTCACTTCCCAGGAGTCTGAGGACGAGCAAGCTCGTCGGAAGTCACGAAGCCGAGCTGAATGCTCCGGAAAATGGGATCTTCTAGTTGCCACACACTCGGCAGAGGGATCAGGCGCCCTCCTGATCCATCGGATTCCTCTCCTAGAGGAGTCTTCTGGTCAGAATACGTTCTACCGGCTGGTAGAAGAGGAGCTCGTCTCGCAACGGCGTACCCTGCCATCACCGGCTCAGACCATTGCTTTTAACCCTTCTGCTTACCCTTCCGCTCGTCATTCGAATCTATTGGTGGCCTTCCACAGTGGTTGCGTGAAGGTATATTCTTGCTTTTCAGTTCAGAAATCTGCTCCAAAGAGTGGGCGGCGGGGATCAATTTCCCAGGATGAATACGAGACTATTGACACCGAAGGCCGATGGCTGATCAGCCTGTACCCCGGCTTTGAGCAGGGACCGACAGGTCTTACTCGCCGCAAGACCATCATTGATGCCGACTGGGTCCTTGGTGGACGAGCCGTCATGGTTCTTCTGGCAGATGGCGAATGGGGGGTCTGGGATATCGAGGGTGCTGGCCCGGGAACGACCAAGGGCCCGCTGCACCGTCAGTCTAATGTACAAGGTGTGACCGGAGGCTCCTTGACTACATATGCGGTCAGCGGACGTATTGTAGCTCCCTTGACCAACACCCAGTCCGATGCGGAGCAGCGATCACGATTTGCCCCGATGACTCCCTCTACGAGGCGCGTTCGTGAAGACACTCTGCTGAAGGGGTCAATGACTGCCGCCAGTCCGTCTCTTCGTGGTCAGATCTCTGTCTGTCAGACTACTGTGTCTCATGACCTGCCCGACGAGTCGATTCTGCTACGACACGGCCAGCACAGTGCTGTGATTCCAAGCTTGCTCTCTCTCTGGCGCAACGCAGTCAAGGCAACCGGTACCTTTGACGCCTCAAACCGATGCCGCGTGACCCCATTCCCGGTCGTGAACCTGATGGGAGAGAACTTCCAAGCGATTGGCCATCTACCTGCGCCGGCCCGCCGGTCTCGAGCCGCCGAGCCTCAGAAGTTCGACGTCCTCGTGGCTGCCGAGCACCAAATTGTGATTCTTGCCCCCCGACTGGTCGAGTCTGAGGAGATCGTCCCCACAACTCAAGTCGCGAAGCAAGAAGTTGATCTTGAAGCTGACCAGATGATGCTGCGCCGAGGCGAATTGGACGTGGAGGGCATGGGCCGTCTATTGAACGGCATGACCAACGGAACTGGGTCTCTACGCGTGGGTGCAAGCCCAGTGAAGCGAGCTCGCATCTTCACTTAATCTGGCGAGGGCATCAGACCACCATAGATGATACCCATGCACCAAGGAACGAAATATATTGACTTGTTCCATTATTTCTCAGTCTTTAACTATTTCTCTTTCACATAGGAACCAGATACACCATTCGCGCTGTAAGGTGGAGCGCAAGGCGAGGTCCATGCCTTGAAATTCACTTCTTCGGAAATGAATAAGCTCTGTATCGGATGCGATATATCAAACCACCATCTCCAACGAAGCTTCGTGCTTCACGCCGTGGGACGTTTCGTCCTCGCGATATACATGTTATGTTGCGGCACTCGTGTTTGATTTCCCGGGTTCACCTGCTCTTGTCCGACTACCTCCATGAACCACCGATCTGTCCTCGGACGATTACTCACATCGGTGGGCGTGGTAGGTAGTACGGTAAGACGGACCGGGGGTTGAATGCAGTGTGAATAGGCATGGATGGGACATACCAACTTCAAACCTGTTCTTTGAGACAAGGTCGCTCTAGATGTATATAGTAGTGTCCGCTAGGTCTTCCAATTCAAGGTGGGGCTTCTCTCACAACAATAGATTGTCTCTCATGACACGCTATACCCTCAAATATGCTTCAACTTTCTGTTTTCAAAAGATCTTTCTAAATGTCTTTTGAACCACCGTTCTGGATATTCTTATTCTACCTTTCCAGCTCGTGACTTATAAGATGGGTTTGAAAAGTTGTCGGGGTTTCAAACCTATAGAACCCTACTACAAGAAAGAGTCTAGCACGTATTATGCAAGTAACTCGATGTACACTTTCTTGGTATCATCCAAAAGGGGATTGCGTGTCGTGCGAGAAGCTTCGACCTTTGTATACAGATCTATCATCTGTATGTACTTCATCAAGCCTCTTAGTCCCGTATCCGCTACCTATCTAGATATTTTATTCATGCGGCTCCAGAACTAGAACAGCAATAGTAACAATGGCGACTACCCAAGAACCTAGCTATCTAGTATTTCCAGAGCCGAGTATCCCCATTTCAATCAATTTGTGCCCATCCATCAGTAACAGGAACTTTTACAAGGTCATAAGCAGCCAGTCAAGCATCTGACCAGGCCAAGTCCATTTTCTCCGCACAACCCCTGAATCCGACCCAGTACCTAAGATATAGTTGATAGGTTAGATAGATGATTGACGATCACCGAATTAGTATTGGGGAAGCCGTGGAGGAGGGCTCATTCAGTACAGTACGATGGAATCAACTCACAACGGCTTACTCTCGGCATGCCAAACTAGATTACAACAACAACCTGGCGTAGGCCAGATACTGACAGCAGAAATCTCACTATTTTTCCCGTATAATAAGTAGATATTCATCACGAAATAGGATCGACAGGACAGGGCAGGAAAGAGAGCTGTGGACTCACTGGAAAGTTTTACGAAAAACTGCTCGAATTTCATCTCGTTCAGGCCTGCTGAGTCGCCAAAGTGCAGGTGTTTTCCCAGTGTATTCCCCCAGTTGAAATCCTGGGACACGTTCCCATAGAACATGGACAAGGAACCCTCGAGGAACACAGCCCGAGGGATTCTGCCTCAACACCTCAAGAGTCTAGTAATTTTGGCGTAAATTTCGAAACCTTGGGATCCTTGCTGAGAGTGCGATACGCGTGGAGCTCACGAGGCTCGAAAGTTCTAGCTTGTGCGGCGCGAGTAGTGGAATCTTCGAAGTCTGTGCCAACGTAGGGGATCTGAAGATAAACCCGTAAGAATGCTTCGGTTTTGCGTCCTCGGGCAACAGGACCGAGTTTTGTGCAGCGTAGCTTGAGAGTAGCGTAGCTTGGTAGCTGGCCCTTTGACTGGAGGTTATCTTGCTCAAAACGCTCCTCGATCTTCCAACGAGAGTCACTTGGGAAGGTGATAATCTTGCCGGGCTCGTAGCGCCCTCGCAGAGGTTTCTCGTCGAAGTAGGATCTTGGGTATTGCATTTTGGTAGATGTTGTATGGTGACGGAGGCGAAGGAGGCGAAAACGCGAAAAGGCGCAGAGGTGTAGAGTCGCAAAGTCGCAGAGTTAAAGAGGTCAAGAGGCGAAAAGGTGAAAAGGCGAGGTGGTGAGGTGAGGTAGTGACGGAAATGGCTTAATACCAAGTCTCATACAAATGTTGACATCAACAAGGCTACGCCACGTGGTTATCGACGCACAGTACCGTACTACCATGGCTACGAGGATTCAATCAGGAAGTAAAGTTTCAAAATTTCTATTTTCAGGCACCTATACAGGCCTGGGGAGGGTGTATGCAAAGAAAGAGAAACGCACTATACACAAGACGTATAACACAGCCACGCCAATGCACAACCCAGCCTCCAGTCCATACAACCGACACCAAGACCAACACCAGCACCAGAACGAGCGCCACAAAGTTCACTCTCTAGAGCCCATAACCAAAGTTGACATTCCGCAGGTAAATCTAACCGCTGTACCCAACGGCCTCGAGTTCCTTGCGAACGGCATCCTCGGTCTGGATCTTCTTCATCTGCGTATCCTCCAGCTTCTCACCGCCAGCCAGACGCATCTTCAGCTCGTCGATGGCCCGGATCTTCTTAAGGAGGCCGCGGATCTTCTTATCCTGGGCGGATGGGTCCACAACAGGGGCGGGCGCAGCAACAGGAGCAGCAACAGGAGCAGCAACAGGAGCAGCAACAGGAGCAGCAACAGGAGCAGCAACAGGAGCAGCAACAGGAGCAGGAGCCGCCTTGTGAGAGCCGTTCACTGGGGAGCCATTGTTTTTGCCACGGCCACGGTTGGGGCTCGGGCCGGTGGGAGCATTGGCGGGGGGAGCGTTGTCACCGTCCTCGCGAGCCTTCTTGGCGGCTTCGCGCTTCTTCTTGTTCTTGGCAGCGGACTTAGAGAGCTTCTCGTTATCTGCACCAGGAGGAAGGGCAACACCGCCGCCAGGCGCGGCACCTGGGGGCAGGTACTCCTCGGCGGGCTCAGCACCGGGAATCTCACGGCGGCGGGGCTTGCCGAAACCGTTGACGCTGGCGGCACCAGCGCCGGGGAGACCCTCACGAATGAAAGCGGCACCACCCTGGTCTTCACGCTTGAAGGCAAGAGGGGTCACTTGACCACGAGCACCGGGGGGACGATAGGCACCGGCAGGCTTGACGGGGGCCTTGCGGGTGGCCAAGTACGCGGTGGCGGAGGGGTGCGGCACGGGCAGCTTGGTGAAGGGGTCACCCAGCGGGTGTTGGGTGATGCTCTGCGGGCGCCAGGTGACGTCGTAGAGCTCGGTCATCTCCTCGTTATACACAAGGCTGCCGCCAACGTGCCAGATGCGGATACCGTTATCGACACGCAGGCGAGGGCTGGTAGTCGCAGTCAGGATGTACTGGCCATCGGGGGACCAGTTGCACACGCTGGCATTGGAGGCCTCCACGGTGGCGATCTTGTGGAAGTTCTTCTCCATGTCATAGAGATCCATCTGACCGGCCAGGTTACCGAAACCGGCAACCAGGACGAAACGTCCATGAGGCGAGAACAGAATGGTATTCCGCGGGCTCAAGGGGAAAGTGTGCGTGGGCTTGCCACGCACGTTGAAGATGGTGGTCTTGGCAGGCATGTAGCCATAGACAACACCAAACTCTTTGGAGTTGGGGTTCCAACTCACATCATGAATAGGGCCTTCTTTGTCTGTGGTAGCATTCTGATTAGCTCATCCACCCAAGTACGAGAAAGTCCAAGTAAATTACATACCGAGATCGACTCGAGAGTCAAAGGCGCCGCTGGCACTGAGCAGGTACAGCGTAGTCTCACCGTAGTAGCTTTTACCAGTCTTATCGACCTCAGTCTGCGCAAGCACAATCAAAGTGGTACCGGAGGAGTTCCACTTCAACTGGACCTTATCGCCCTTAAAGAAGTTCTTCTGCGAGACAGGAGCACCAAACTGAGGCACGATAAACACCTTGACGGCAGCGGGCTGGCCCTTACGCTCGGGAATGAAGACCGCGATGGACTGGGTCTGACCCGGCGAGAGGGCAAAGTCTGCCACCCCCTCCACACGCAGCTTATTCCACACCGTCGACAGGTTGTCACTCTGGTAGAACTGGACCTCGTTGGTCACAACGCGGGCACATAGCTTCTCATCGGGGGTGTATTGCAAGTTCCAGCCGGTCTGCGACTTTTGCACAAACTGTCCCACGACGGAGTGCTCGTCTCCGGCCTCGACCGCACGCCAGACCTTGAGGTTCTTCGTAGCATCGCCGTTGGCGTCCTTGGTAGGCCGTTGCCAGGTGATCACGTAGGTGCCAAGAGGGGAGAAGCCCAGCTCGAACACATTGTCGGCGAGGATGGTCGAGACAGTGTGGCCAACCGAGGCTTCCACAATGGTGACCCTATCATCAAGTTCGGTTAGATCAGATCAAAGCGAGAGAACTCAACACGCATGCTTACTTTTCAGGCGACGCCCATGCGTAGTAACGGCCACATGGCGAGTAAGCGCCGCAGCGGAGGTTTCCCTCGGGTCTAAATCGGGTAAAAACACGAGTCAGCCATGCCATCCATCATTTCCATCATTGAATGCAGATTTAATCTTACCGCGCAAACCCAGGCAGAGGCTCATAAACGGGGGCAGCATCCATGATGCCAATCCCCTTGAGAGTTCGGTCTAGCGCCCAATCAGTCTAATGCCCAACCAGAGATCCAACGCTGCCATGCCACTCATCCGTTCAACCAGTCCATCGAATACAACAGACGGATAGCATCAAATGGAAGAGGACAAGACGCAAGGCAAACAAATAGGGTAAAACATACAAGCAAGCTGTGTCGGAGCCGCCATCTTGAAGTCGACTTGCAGGATCAAGGTTGAAACCACGCAAAGACAGAAAAAAAATCTCAGTCCCAGGAAGCAGATACCCAGCTCGAAAAATCCGGTAAACGAGTCAAGAAAACCCGTATACACAGCTCAGCGCGGACGTTGAAAAAAGCGGGCACCACCTGGCTTGAAAATCACCCAGGCAGCGTTGTCGGCGTATGTGTGACGAAAAAAGCGAAGCGTGGACAGTAAAAACCGGCCTTTACAGCACGATCGATTACCGACGACAGAAGTTGTTTTCAAGGGTTGCAGGGGTCAAACGGAGGGTGCAGAATCGACTTTATCGCGGGACTCAATTGCGCGGCGGCGAAGCGAGGCAAGTGGCGGGAAAAAGACGTGGGTCGGAGATTCTTCTCTCTATCGGATTTGCTAGACAAGTCAATGCCAGCAGGGGGCGTGGTAGATGGGAGATCCGAAGAGGGGAGGGAGAGAGAGGGAGGGGTGGTGAGTGTGGAGGGAGGAGGGAGGAGAGTTAAGGTGGTTTTTTGGGAGGAGTGGGGGATGAAAGGGTGGAAAGAGCTGAAAGAGATTGAAAATTCGGGTGTTGGCGCGGTTTGGGGGGCGTGGGCCCCTTTCGGAGGCGGCATGCCGTCATGTTGGTCTGCTGCGGGCTGGGCCGAAGGGCCTAGGCGATGGGTATAGAGATGGTATATTTGGTAGTCATGAGATAGCATTGATTGTTTTATGTGTTATATTGAACTGTCTCTTTTAAAAATGTTGGATAGAAATCATCTAAGATGTTATTCCACTGTGTGTGACACGTGCCTATATCAAGACAACGCCACCCAGAGCCGAACAATCTATACAGTATTTGATCATTAAATCACTACCATGCCTCAAAGAATTTTAATCACCATAGGATCTTAGTACTATGAATTCAATTTACCATCTTGTCATATGGTCTTCACAGAGTGCACACATTGAACCAATGCCACTCCCACTAGGTCCCCATTTACTATACCAGACATACACAAGTCAAGCCACCCACCTAGAAAGACACAAAAAAAAAACCAAAAGTAATTGCTAAACTGCGCTGAAAAGTATCATATCACATACACATAAATCATATCCACCCCCCTTCACGCTCTCCAGTGCCAGTACCACTCAAGCCTAAGCCCAGTTCCAACTAGTGCCTCCCATAGAAATACATCCCACCAAGTTTCACCAGCGATCCAATAGAGGCCAAGAAAAAGAACAGTAAACAAAAGACAAAGAAAAAACGCAGGAAGTTTCAGTATTCCACCTCATGGCATTTCCGAGGATCGAAAAGAACAAAGAAATAACCACTCGGGCCCGAGCTCTCGGTCTTCTAGCTCATGTCTCCAACGAATGGCTATTCTCGAACCAACCAAGGGCTGTCCACAAATATGGAATCCCCTAATCAGAAGTATCCAGTCCACTCGAGCTGCGATTCGGAGTAACCAACCGTGGTGTGCGCACCGTAGTATCAACAACATCTTCATCGAAGGTTATCCCATTGACCATCCGCGCATCCTCAGGAACAGGCTCCGGCGTGATCGAACCCGCCAGACTAGACGAGGCCATCGCACTATCCCCTCCATACTGCTGCTGCTGTTGCTGAATGTAACTAGCCAACGGGTTGGCACGGCCCACATTCGGGTTCACACCCGCACTCCCCATACTAGTCGGTCGGGCACCACCAGACGACATCCGATTCAGCCCAACAGGACGACTCGTGGGTCCAGAGATGGTACTATTAGCGCCCTCGCCGAATCCAACAAGACTGGCGTTACCCTCATCACTGACATTCCCCACACTATCGTGGTCGTCGACGTCGACGTCCTCGCTCATTTTGTCTGCGGAGAATGCCTCGCTGCCGGATGCCCAGGTCGTGTGGCCGATGCTACCGGTTGCACTGGCGCTGCCGACAGTGCTGCGCTCCTTAAGCGCGTGGCTGTCGAAGTAGCCCGGGACGTAGGAGGTTGGAATATGGCTAGCTGGGGAGGCACCGCCGGCACGGGCGGTTGCGACGCGCTCGAGACCTGCGAGGCGGGAGATGCGGTCTGCACGCTCGGCTTCGAGAGTGGTTGTGGAGGAGGTTGAGGCGGATGAGGATTGGTGGGCGTGGCCGCGGGAGTGTGGGAAGGGCGCGCCTTGGTGGCCGTCTTTGATGGCGGTTGTGGAGAGAGCTGAGAGGGAGGTTGTGCCGGAATTGGGGGTGCCACTGGATGGATGGTTAGCTGTGTTTATAGATGCAGGGTTTGTAGCATGGAAGAGAGTCGAGAGAGACTGGGCTTAGAAGAGAAAGGGGTTATCCTTACGGGCCCATGTCCGAGGGAGTGACGGGGTCAGAGGGGGGAGGGGGAAGATTGATCAGAGTAGGCGTGGTCATCGTGGCGATTGACTCGGTCGTATCTTCTGTTCGATGGATGTGGAACAGTGTCTGAAGTTGAGTCAAATCTGACCACCGGATGGGCACCAAAAGGAGTTATCGCAGAGCTTGTAGTGTGGTTCAAGGGTGCTTGTAGAGGAGGAGGAGGAGATATGAGGAGGATTAAAAAAAGTGACCCAAAGTTCGAAGAGGCCGGAAATTGCGGGGAGCAAAAGGGACCCATTGGGCCATTTGCGGCGACGTCATGTCGGGCTGGGGAATGAGCCAATCAGAGTGGAGCTGGCTGGACTGCTTGAATGGACGAGAAACTACACAAACAAGGGCGATCACCAAGAGACCACGAGCTACGAGGAACAATCTCGAGATTTAATCAGAGAAGTAAATAGAAAATAAAACAAGGACCATATAATATAACCAGTTCCATATAGATTCGTTCATTCATACAAGTAAATACAACCAAAACCCCAGACTGCCGTGGGCCTAGGCCTAGGCCCCAAGTCCAAGCCTCCGGATCATTGACTAACCTTGCGGCTCTCATAGTGTCCACGCAGATCATCCACCTCCTTCTGCAGCCGCGTCAAGTCAGCCAAGATATCTTGAGCATTAGACGGCTGCGGTAGAGGGGCCTCCTCAACCCCCACCACCTGCGATACCGGCCTCCCCTCGCTGCTACGGGAACTAGAGTCTCGCGCGCGGCGCGGAGGTGGCGGGGGCGGTGGTACCACAGAAGAAGGCGAGCTGCCGGACAGTATACTGCCGTGTGAAGAGGCACGGCGACCGGGTGGGGGAGGATTTGATCTGGTGATTGAAGGGGGTGGTGAAAGGGAGTCTGGGGATAGGGAATGCCCGGGAGCAGGGCGTGGCTCTGCTTCCCTCTCCCTGGACATAAAGGAAGAGGGTGGTGGCATGCTGAGGCGCTTGCGATCTGATATAGACGACGCCACGGAGCGGGTGGAGGGGCCTGGGCTGGGGGGTTGTGAGCTGTCGGTGCTCTCGGAATCACGCGACGACATAGTCAGACGGCTGCCGCTTGACTTGGACTGTATAGACTTGGACCGTCGCATCTGACTATGTCGGCGACTAAGAGGGGGTGTGGGTGGGCGTTTATGCTGGGAGTGTTGAGAAGCACTGCGCTGGACGGACTCAGCTGGATAGCTCGAATTCGGTGCTCGTGCGCGCTGCTGGTCCTCGGAAGAAACTGAGAAGGAGAAATAGTCTGCCCCTGGGGCCTGGCTTGTCGAGCTAGCATTGGGGGTGCCAGCCCGGCGAGTAGTGATCTGGTTCTCTGGAGAGGAGGCATAGTATGAGAGGCGGTTAGTAGGTCGAGGTGGCGAGGTGTGGGAAGACGAGGAAGCGGCATTGACCCTCGTGTTAACTGTAGCATTTGTAGATGTGCTAATTCGTTTGCCGTGATGACTTCGCGGGGGAGGTGGTGGCTTCTTTTCTTTGTTGGCCCGACTTGAGGGGGATGTATTGGTGCCTGGTTCCGGTGGAGATCGAGATGTTTGTGTCTGGCCCCCATCCTGAGTCACCGGTGGTGAAACGATTTCTTGCGGTGTGCTTGAGCCCGAGCCCAGTCCAATCTCTGATCCTGACCGCATAGTGTGTGTAGGAGTTACAAATGGCAAGTTGAATGATGGCGTGGCCGTCGACCCATCGGCGGATGGAGCTGGGTGTGGAGAAGACCCAAAGAATTCTTGCGGGCGATCATCAAGCGCCGAGCTCATGGAGCTTCTCCGCTGGGGATTTCCATCATGGCCGGGATCGTTGTCATTGTCGCTCACGGAAGATTCGGCATTGAACGGATCCGCGGTCTGCTCGTCTGATGAAGTCGAGTCGTCGGTCTCGAGTTCAAGCGACAATGAGGGTCTTTTGGGGTAACCGTTGGGCAGCTGGGTAGGCACCGATGAAGCTGGTTTGGTGAACAGGTCGAGCGACACATTGTCGGGGATTGGTGGTGGTGTGGTGGCACCAGCGGAGCTACCTATTATTGCGACCACTCCATCAGCATTGTAGTTTGTCGATGGCGGTCAGATAGGACCGCGTTAGGACCGCGTTAGAATGGGGAGCATGATGGGTGAATGGGGATTCCCATGGTCGTGCCTTATCGGGAAGTGGCGGATAGACCGGGGGAGAAAGGACATGGGCCATTTGACTTACCGTCTGGATTTCTGGCGCGGAAAGGATTGAAACCAGACATCGCGACGGAGAAGGTGTCTTCTCTCTCAGTCTCGTGGGAGAGAAGGTTGGAAGGAGGGGAGAGGATCCCCGCGCTTTCTTATCCATCCGCCCCCCTCTCCGATGGCGTCCGGGAGCCCCGAGAGGCTGCAGTCGCGAATCCAATACTTTCGATTTCCCTCAGGGCCAACGGTGACTACTTGAAATGTACTAGGATAGTTGGCTTGAGTAATTGATAAAACGAAAATGAAATGAGTTCTTGGCTTGACTGAGACAACCAGGGGCGTATATAGTATGGTACAATGCTATAAAAGAACGCAAAGAAACAGAGAGGAAAACAACCAGAAGAATAAACAAGCCCCAGTCCAACCAGAAGACCAGACAAAATAGAATCCCCCTCCCTCCGTGTGTGTGTGCCGTATGAATAATCCCAGTAAGAATATAAAGATCGGGTAGAAAAGATCCGAAGAGAAAAGAAAAGAAGTCCCCTAAACCTCCACAAATTGCCCCATACAATAGATGCCATGCTTCTCCCATCCACGGAGAGTCTTCATCAGATCTCCAATCGTGGCATTTGATCAGCCTCATCACCGCTCATTATACACATGCCATGTTGCATCTTCCTCGAAGAATTTGTGAGCCAGCTTCTTCCCACTCTCCGTGGGCTGGCTGAACGCAATCTTATCTTTGGGGATCTCCATGCCGTAGATGAAATTGCTGACCACGCAATCCAAGAGATCCAAAGCGATACCCTTTCTTCGCGACGCGCCCGACGTCCAAATTCGTGAAACCCCAACAATTGCTGGGTGCACCTCGTCCTTGACAGACACGGACGAGCCGTTCGCATGGCCATTGCTTTCGCCCTGAACCACCGGGCGCGCTTCCCAGATGCGCTCCGTTAGACATAGTCCCACGCACCGGCTGTCCTTCATATGCAAGAATACTCGGTATCGATCGACCTTCTCCTCATTATTATCGGTGTGTAGGTGTTTCGGAGGCTCGGCCTGGCTCCAGAGTACCTCATCCTCGATTTCCGGCGACGAAAGCTCCTTATTGACCACTTCGAGCACTTTTTTTGCATGGTTCTTGGCGCTTGGCGTGGCCTTGCGATCGACAATAACCACGTAACCCTCTTCAAAGCGCGTGGCCTCGTAGACCCAGCGTGAAGCATTGGCGCGCATAAAGGCCTTGCCCAGGTCGACGCCTGTCGAATTCATTTCGTGGAATTTTTTATGCAGAGCCGCGTCTTCCGTGTTGGAGGGGATGTACTCCATCCCGCATGTCGCACAGGTCTTGCGCACCTCGCTGCCTAGGTCGATTTGCATCTGACGCAGCGCGGGCTGCTTTGGCGTTACTTTTTGCGGTTGCGGTGGAGGTGGTGGATGAGAATGGATCTGCTGTTGCTGCTGTTGCTGCTGCTGCTGCTTGGGCGGGTCTGCCGAGGAGCGCACACTGTTGGAGTTGACTTCCGTCAGAGGAGACCCCGCGGTAGCCTCCTTATGTTTGCGCTTGAGAAAAGCAAAGGTCGGCTTGCGAGTGTTGGCGGGGGGAGGACTCAAACGCGGAGGTGGCGAGGACGGAGGAGTGGTGAGATCGTCGATATCGTCGAGGGTCCCTTCGGACAGAACAACCGAGTTGCGGCGCGATGGACTGGACAACACGGCAGCGGAGGACTCGCGAATCGCATATTGAAGGTTAGTTTCCGCCTCGTCCGACTCATCCTGGACGCGTCGTTTTTTCGCGGCCCGTTCATCGTCATAGACGCGCCATGTCGGTCTTCCGTATGTTTTCATCAGGCCTCTGTCAAAAAGGGGGATGGGTTGTTAGTTGATGGCCGGGGTCGCGAGATTGGGGGGATCGCGTACCGCTTAAAAGAATTGGTGACTGTCCACGGCATCTCCCTGGAAGTCTGATCTTTTGAGTTGGAGGGGAGGAAGGTGTTTATTTTCCAACGGGGGGGGGGGGGGGGGTTTTGCCAGTTTACATAGGCGGATCGTCCGGTTCCACTGCACGCGTGGCGCTAACTGGTTTAGGTCATATTGTTTAGGTCAGGTTCGTGAGTTCCGTTCGGTCAGCCACTTACTCTGATGATATCCCTTGCTGGGAGGAGGAGCAATGACTTTGAATCCAGAGGAAAGCTGGATCGGATGATGAAGAAGAGAAATCAAAGATATGGAGAAAGCAGGCACAGGATAGTTTAATAATCGGAGCGATCAACAGGGAGCCACACGAGTTGTGATGGGGCGGTTCATAAGTTTAATAAGACACAAGAGTCGCCACCGGAACAAGGAGGATGAAGAGAGGATGATGGTACCTACAGTAGTACGAGAGATTTAAGCAAGTATACTCCAAATGAGGATGAGCAATGCAAGATGATGAAAAGTACAGAGTACTGGCGTCTGATTAAAAGCTTTTAATCTCTTGAGCCAATAGTTGAGCCCCAACTTGCTGCCTGTCGTCTTCTTACCCTGTTCCACCTCTCCTCCACCAGGTCGTATTTACTCTCTGCTTTTCTGAGATTAAAGTTGGAGTCATCGTTGGCAAAATGTCATGATCCTCCTCCATAATTCTAGCTGTAAATTCCCGTCGCTCTGGTATGTTCGGTGGGACCTCCTTTCGCAGCCCCCCCTTTCGTGCCCAGGAACCCATCCACACTCGACGCTGATTTGTCCAGCTCGCTAGTTTGTTCATTTGTTCATTTGGGTTCGTTTCACTCAAGCAATCAGCGAGCTTGGGGGAGAGTTATCCCAGCCTCAAGGATGGGGCCCCCTAACCAACTGGGCAACAAGCATCGCTTCGCTCGCCTACACACTGTGGTCATGATAAAAGCCTTTTCTACATGAATACGACCGATGGCAGTCATACATGGACAAATATCCCCAAAGAGGTGATTATGAGGATTTGGCCCCAAGTTTCTAGTCCCTCGTCTTGGTCATATTCAAAGCTCATTCGATAGTTCGACGATTCCATGACCAAGGCTAGGCAGTGCTGTCTGACTGTTTTCCACAAGGGGATGAGGCAAGCTGACGAAGCCAGGCAGAAAGAACTAACTTAACTAACCTAATATTCTATCAAGACCAACACAGCCAGGCTGCTAAAGAGCCCAAGGAAACCTAAGAACGCCCCAGCCCAGCCAGTTGGAGTTGGGCTATTCCCGCGTTGCATCGTGCAAGGAAGCGTCGTTGCATCTTCCAGCCCGCCAATGACAGCCCCCAAATCAACCAACGTCATCACCCATCACCCATCACCCATCACCTCGACAACTCTCCCATCTAGCTCAAAATCAGAAAGTCTGGGGTCGAGGTCTGATCTCTAATCTTGAGGATTGTCGCGAGACTCTGCTCCGGATGGCGCCTACTAATAAGTTTCTTACAGGAAGAAACCGGAGTTGATTTCGGGGAGGCGTCTCATGCCCGTCACTGCTGATTGGATCCGGGGCGAGACAGCTCTGGGCAAGATCACAGATCCAGTACACTGATTGGTCTCAGCCTGGCAGTTGGCCGCTCGTTACGAAACTCTCCCTGTCAATCTGTTAATCTGTTTTCTTGTCCTTGTCTCTGTTACATGAAGAGGGGCAGGAACTGAGAGGCTGGCAGTGCCCTCCATCGAATATGGTCTGCGCTCTTCCCCCTAATTACCCCCGGATCTCCGCGGTGGACTGGGGGTATGCTTGCACAGCATAAAGTTTCAGAAGCACGGGGGTACTGTACTCGGGTGGCGAATCCATGCACCCTACAGGGAGCTATGGGCGAGAAGCCAGAATGCGATCCCCGCGCTGCCGCCCCCAGTTCAAGCACCGGAGTTTCATTGCTTCGTCAGACGGGATGATGACGAGCGAGATCGCCACATTGAAGAATCAAGGGCCATGACAGGCAGCTGCAAAGCGGGGGTTGAGCTCGATCCAAGAGGAAGATGACCCGGGTGTCAGCACTGCAGCGCTATGCAATCCTTTGGACCGTTAGAAAGGGTAAGGCATAGCACACAGCAAGGCTGACCGATCCCATCTGGATCTCACCAAGTGGTTCTCGATTCCTCGATTCTAACGTCTTCGATGGGCTTCCTGCTTCCATCTGTGTCGAAGGATGGGCATGGCGAGCAGGGTATGAAGGCTGAGGAATAGAGCTTCCCTATGTATCTGCAATGATTCGACTTCTGTGCAGATTATTGGTTACACATGGCGCATCACCGATCCTGAGCGGGGGATGCCCCAGGCTGAGTGAGGACTGCTCTTTTTCCGTATAAAGCTGAAGAATAGCAACCTCTACATCCAGAGCACGAAGGGACCAGCTGACTATATAGCTGAATTGGGGGCTGCTGTCGTGCTGCTAGAGTCTCTCCACCTCTCTGCAACCTCTCTCTCTCGTTCACTCCGTGTCCTTTTCCGACACCTCCGACTTGAGTCAATCAATCCTCGTTTTCTGCAGCAGATTTGCAGTAGCGTGCAGGAAAGCTCGGTGATCGGACTCCGACTGCCTATCTTAGTGAGGAGAGGATCCTCACCGAGTCGGTCCGGCGTAGTCCCCGACAGTAAGATCATAGAGAGACAACGCCATTATTGACTAACAACCCCATTTAGTAACTAACTATTTAGTTGCTTGAAAGTCTCCGGTCGGGGATTATGGAGACTCTAGCGGAGTTATTTAAAGAAGAGGGGGAGGCCTATCTGCTTGGCTTACTTGGTTTCGCCATATATACATGCTCACCTCTTGATCAGTCAATGAACCTTCTTAAAGTCCCAAATCTGAGGAGTCAATAATTAGGGTAAAGGCCAGATCGAAGTTGATCACTCAATTGAACGTCGTCCAAAGTTGCTCCAAAAAGTCGTTTCGGGGCCCGCTTTTGACCCGCGGATTGCGGAACCTCCGAACAGCGCGGACCTTCCAAAAATCTCTTCGACAATCTCTCCAACCTTCATCCCAATCCATCCTCCCCCCCCCTAAACAATGTCGGATACCGCACAAGTGGCCGGAAAGCGAAAGCGTGCGAGTTAGTGAATCCCCTCTTTTCGTCCCTTTTGAAAAATTTACCCATCTCCCTGCTTCGTTTCTACCTGCTTCTACCCTTTCCCCTTCCCCCAATATTTTTCTTCCCCGCGACCAGGAGGATATCCTTGCACCATGGATTCCCTCCCCGCAGACGCAGCAGACTCGCACCAGCCAGTCTCGAAGGAAGACGAGGCCGAGTCTGTGCAACTGAATTCGTCCAAACTCTTCCCCGCGGCCATTCCATTCCAGCCCGGCCAGCAACAGCACCACCATCAGCAGCGGGAGCAGCACCACCACCAGCAGTCATCTCCTCACTCTTCTCCAAATGCCCGGAAGGCCCAGCCCGCAGGCGCAAGTGTGCAACCCGCTAACGACATACACTCGCCAGGGACTCAGTCGTGCCCGCCGCCCGAGCTGCCGCAACTCGTGGCCGAGCAGCATGCGCCAATTCCGTCGCACGACAAGGACACTCAGCGTTTGATTGTCATTCTCTCAAATGCCAGTCTGGAGACCTACCGGGCCTCCAGTGGGCGCGCTGGAGCCAAGGATGAGAAGTATTCTCTGCTGAACAGTGATGAGCACATTGGTATTATGCGTAAGATGAACCGGGATATCAGCGAGGCTCGCCCGGATATCACCCACCAGGTATGGACTGTTCCAAGTGTCGCGTGACGTGGAGATAATATTTTCATCTACATATCCTAACACATACTCTTCCCTTCCGCTACAGTGCCTTCTCACCCTCCTCGACTCTCCCGTCAACAAGGCCGGCCGCCTGCAAATTTTCATCCACACCGCCAAGGGTGTCCTGATCGAAGTCAACCCCTCCGTTCGCATTCCCCGCACATTCAAGCGTTTCGCCGGTCTGATGGTCCAATTGTTGCACCGCCTGTCCATTCGCTCCACCAATTCCCAAGAGAAGCTGCTCAAGGTCATCAAGAACCCCATTACCGACCACCTGCCCCCGAACTGCCGTAAGGTGACCATGAGTTTCGAGGCCCCCGTTGTCCGCACCAAGGACTACATCGAGTCCCTGGGTCCCCGCGAGAGTATCGCCATCTTTGTCGGTGCCATGGCCAAGGGTCACGATGACTTTGCCGACTCCTTCAAAGACGATACCATCTCCATCAGCAACTACAGTCTCAGTGCCAGCGTGGCTTGCAGCAAGTTCTGCCACGCCGCCGAGGAGGTGTGGGATATTCTGTGAGCGAAGGCTAAAGGGGAAAACCAAAATCGCGCAGCGTTACGCGCGCGTCCCTTAAGCCTGCCGTTCGCAGATTTTCCGGCATCATCTCCGCGTGCCCATGACCGCCATGAATTTCCTTGCGATGGGGACTGGACCACGGGCGGGTTCTGTTGAGTTGAGTGTTTTCGTGATTTGTCTTGGCTTGGACCAACTGGCCGACGGGGAGTCTCGATTCTAGGAGGAAGCAATTTCGACCAATACGACATGAAAAGGAAACAATACGCCTCTACTTTTTGTTCTGTTGTTCTCTTGCATTTGCTGGCTGTCGTCCCTTTCTTTTTCCTTTGGTCTATCTTTTATTCTCTACTTGCGTTTTTGACCGACCTATCGATTACCCCGTGAAGTATACCTCTCGACGGGACGGCCTAGCCAGCCATGTCGCATCCACATATCATATCGAATTGTTCCTCTGGATCGGGGCTTCCCGTCTTGCCCTGGACTTGAGTTTCGGGGGGCAGCTTTGTCTGGGTTACCGTTGCCATTGTCCTGCAAATTTTCCTTCTCATTCTCTGATCGGAAAGAAAAACACCGTGACACTGGAACGAAGATCCCACGACAAGACCAGAACCCCCCCCCCAACGAAAAACAAAGAGTCACTCGGACTGGATGGCATTTGGTTCCTTTTCGCCGCTCCAGTTCTGATCCACAGCCCTAGTGTTCAAAGCCCTCTCTTTCCCGCAGCGCAGCCCTTTCTCTTCGACTGTGGCGATGAGACCAGAAAAGTGAACAGCAAATATCGATCGGGAGCTCCTGTTGCTTGACATTGGCTTCTGAGATTAGGCACATATTGTGTTTGAATACAATACTATTTTGATGTCCTTGTATTTGAGTTGCATGCTGTTAGATGTAGAAGTGTCCCGTCGAGCTAGGTATCATGTCTGGTAGGATCTGGTAACCTACTTTGAGGACTTTTGTACTACACCCATGACTTGAAACCCTGGTCAAATGTAATGAATGGTAAATGTAATGGTAGAGAAGACAGTCCGTGATTAGGTGGTGTCCTCGACGTGGCATTGACTTAGTGTCCGCCTCACTTTGACCTTACCATGCACATGCCACAAGGCCCACTCCAGTCTCTAATACTGTATGTAGTACGGAGTACAGTCAAGTCCTACGAAAATCTGTAAGTTAACTAGACGCTCCAAGCCAACGAAACCCGACCGCTAATCGGAAGAGTGTATGTTCTGCCCGGACCAATCACCCCCATTTTTAGCGACTCTATTAATATTCACTTCCAGTAGTATGAAATACTGGCTATGGATTGATGGGGAGTAATAGTTGGAAGGGATTAAGAACCAGCCTCATGGATTACTAGTTTTCTGCATATCTGCCCAGGGCGCGCGCATAGCTACAGCACAGTACTTTCTTCTCACGCTAAACACGAATACAGTCAGAGTCTAGTACTCCGTAAACCTTTGCAGATACTAGAAGGTAGAGAATTATTGATGAATCTACAGTCTCGCATAAGCGAGACTTGATACAGTACTAAGTAGATGTAGAGTCAATTTCGATGGAACTTCGTACATAATATGAAGATTGTCATAATCATCTTTTTCCAAATCAATCTCTCCATATCATAACACTCCAAAATCAAATCCAACTCCATCCAGCCCCCTCCAAATAACTAGCACATTGGAATCTGTAAGCTGTGCTCCGTACTAGTAACAGTAGCGGTCAAGCCCTTCAACCCAATTCCGCCCTTCCATCGCCAAAACCACCACTTTCAATGGCCAATACACATTTCCACCGTCTCCACTTAACAAACCCACCTAGCAAGCTCTTCCGGATGTTCTTATTTGCCCAGTCCAGCATGAGAACTGCCAACTGTGTATATACCTGCCCACTCGTACTCATCCACGCATTCTGGTCGCCCCTCCGCAAGCTCCACTGTATGTCCCCGCGCTGACTTGGCCACCCTGAGTTCCGAGCGAGGGCCCCGCTGGTTGTGTTGTCGGAATAGCGAACCTGAATGAACTCTGTGGATAGGATAGAGGCCCTCCAGGATGTGATTGAATTGGGTCATCTGGCTCTGGGCGGGTGTCTCGCCTTGTTACTGTCGTTCAGGTGGTTGGGCGTGCATGACTACAGTACGCCTGCCCATAGTTATCGTCTTCCTGGATGAGCAACTTGCAGGGCCCTTGGATGAGGATCTACAACTTACAGTATAGACGGAGTACAGTACTGCACCCAGTGGACTGAGCATCAGAGTTTCTTCGGACAACAAGGCCCGAGCCTGGCCGCCGCCTCGCCCTCACGCCTCACGCCTCACGCCTCGAAGGTGTTCTAACTTCTGACAGCCAGTCCGCGCGCGGGGCACGCGTTTCACCACTAGCTTTCCCGGTGCAGATCGCTCGATCGGGTAGAAGGCCTAGTGATGATTTGATCTGTGTTGTTCACGAGTTAGCCACAGGAGTTACTAAGTTACGCCTACGGTAATAGTTATTGATTTGTTCGCTGCTTCAGTCGGATGAAAAGTCGGGTACTTGGGGCTGGTCTCTTCCGAGGTCAGTGATTAGATCCACTGTCCACTTCTTTCCCTCTCCATACGCATAGGATGATAGGCTTCCTCGTCGTGCATGACTCTGCTCGAGGGGCCAGGCCAGGGTCTCCACTACTACAGTAGTCTACTAACTGCTGGGACCCGGTTAGGCTGATGACTTTGCCTTTCTCGGACGACTGCGGTGGCAGGCTTTTTGGGCACAAGGTGGATTCTTCTTTTACTGACAAGTTAAGCTGTCTCTTACTCACCAAACTAATTGGGATATTCTTTTTCTGGAAACGGGAGACGGACTACTACTCTTACCACTTTCTCCCCTTCCATTTGCCGAGTCGTGACTGGTTCCTAGCCAGACTAGCTTTATAACTAGTGGTGTGTCATAGTTGCGGTCTTCTTATACTCACTCCTCTCTGTTCACCGTATATATTATTCACTCCCTTCTTTCGAGGTGCAGGGTTTCTTCTTTCTTCTTTCTTTCTACACAGATCTTTTGCGCCTTGCAATCGTCTTTCCAATCTCTGTATTCTTCGCCAGCGTCTTTCTTCGTGCTTACTTTTTTCTAGCACGTTGGCTTGAACTCTGTTCGAACCAACTCTCCCGACATGCCCGTCTCCCATTTGACCCTGACCGTCTCGCATCTCCCCACTTCTACCTCGTTCTTCCTCTCCTGCCTCCAGCCCCTGGGATACCAGTTCATCGGCCGACATGATGACTATATTGGTTTTGGGCAGAAGCAGGGAGAGCCTGCGGATTTCTGGATTACCGAGCAGAAGCCTGGGTATGTGAGCTTTTGATATGGGAGAGCGGGGTTTATCCGAGAAGGGTCCATCTAAAGTATATCTTGCTAACATCGATCATACAGAGTTCTCCCCAGCGCAGCACATGTAGCATTCCCAGCACCATCCAAAGATGCCGTCACCGCATTCTTCCATCAAGCTATCCAAGCCGGCGGCAAGTTCCATGGCGAGCCACGGACCCGCGACTCGCAGTCCGGTTACCACAGCGCTGCCGTGATAGACTTTGACGGAAACAGCATCGAGGCAGTCTACCGACCTGGCAGCACTGTCGTCGCATCAGAAGTAGGCAGCCCGACAATAGCCCTGCTGGAAAATACTTCGGTCGTGTCCAAGGCTGTTAGCGTTGCAGCGAGATCAGATGCCAAGTCGCGTGCAATATCAAAAGCGCCAACCACCATTCAGAAAGCTGCGCCCGCTCCATCTGTTATCTCGCAAAAGTCGACAGGATCGGCCCTCGCCTATGGTCCACCACCAGTGCAGAAGGTCGATGATGGCAGCAAAGCCGCCAAAACTATCATTGGTACACTCATCGGCGCCGCGGCTGGTGCTGCCGTTGCCTATGCTATGGTGAAGGGGGACTCGCAGTCGACAACTTCCGACTCCAAAGAGGCTCCTCCACCTCAATATCAGCAACAACAATACCAGCAACAATACGCCCCCGATCTCCCACAATTGATGGCCGCTCCCTCGCAAATCTCGGAAGCGATATCGCAAGGACAACAGGTTCTCCGCGCCATCGAAGCCCCTCCTGCGCGCAGCGTCTATACTTCTGCCTCCGCTGCCCGCTCCACGATGTCCCGGAGTGTCATGTCCAAGAACCCCCGCGCTAGCACCATCTACGAGGCTACGGAGTACTATCAAGATGACTATGGCCGTCGTGCCTCTGACGGAGGAAGCGTCTTCTCTATCCCAGAGGACCTGCCACTCCGGGCAATCGAGTACCCACCCGCCAGCAACGCCGCGCAGCAACGCTACCCATGCAACCCCAGCACCTTCATCAGCAGCTATGCCGCCGACAAGCCGCGCGCCGGTAGCGTACACTCCGCCTCAACCATCAAGGCATCGGCCACCCAGCGCCGACACAGTACCGACGACGGCTACTCAGAGCACAGCCGACTCGTATACCGCACATCATCCTCGCACAGCGTCCACACCGTGAAATCACACTCACAATCTAAGCACGACGCCGGCGCAGGAAGCACAACATCCTCAACCCGCTCAGCGCGAAACATCCCCCTCCCCGCCGGCACATCGGGCTCCATCTACAGCGCGATGCCCAGCCAAACCGGGAAATCAACCACATCTGCCCGCAACATCCCGCTCCCCGCTGGATCCTCTGCAAACTCCTTCTACAGTCCCGCGCCCAGCCAAGCGCCGAAATCGCACCTCTCGGCGCGCCATGTGCTTCTTCCCGAGAGCGTGATTGATGTCGATGTGGATTCGAATGTTACACCTGATGACTCGATTAGCCAGGTTGGGGGGAGTCGGTCCGGGCGGTCGAGTCATTCGCATCATTCGAGACATTCGAATCATTCGAAGCGTTCGCACTCGAAGGGGTCGAGGCATTCGCATTCGCATTCGCATGCGTCTAAGTCGAGGTTTGAGGACCCGGTTAGACCGGCGGATAGTGTGAGTCAGGTCTCGAGGTCGTCGCAGCGGACTGTGAAGGCTATTGGGTCTAGTCGGAGGGGGAGTGAGGTTGTTGTTTGAGTGATGGTGATGGTGATGGGATGTATTTTTGATTCATCCTTGGATTTTGCATATCTGGACTTGTCTTCTTTTTCATCTTCTCTTCTCTTTTTCTTCTGCTTCTTCTTTCTTGATCAGTCCCTTGACTTTTTTTTTTTTTTTTTTTCTTTCCTGATTCTTGCTCTGCTGCTGGCATCAAGATCTTTGATTCTTCCTGTCTTCTCATTTTTTATCTTTCTCCTTCCTCTTTTGACACTTGTTTCAGATATTCAGCCTATACGACAGATGACGTGAGAGCTTCTTCCCTACTCTAATACTTTGCATGGAAATGGAATTCACATATTGCATATATAGATCGCTACAATTGAACTGCATTTACTTCTACCGCAACACCCTCAAAAATCCAAGTTGTATACATACATTGCATTCCAGGGTATCAGTATCATACAAAGAAACATTAACCAGACCATCCACCCACATCATTCATTCAATCAATCAGACTCGTCCTCATACACAGACTCATACAACTCCACCCTCGGCCTTCTCCTCTCAATATTAATTCTCTCCCTCTCCCTCGATACTCGTTCAGGCTCAGGTCCCTCCGCCACAAACACCCGCCGACGCTCTCCCTCCATATGTGGCGGTACAACCCTCACCCTCCCATGAGTCTCGGGATGAGCCCTTCTCATATCGAGATGCTCTACAACAGGTGTATCAAAATACTCCCTCGCCCTTCTCGCATCAACATGCTCTGCAAAGGGTGTACCGAGATACTCCCTCCGCCTCTCACGATTCTCAGGATAAGACCTCTCAAAAACATGCTCTACAGCAGATGTATCGAAGAGCTCCCTCTCAAACGGAAGTTCCACATCTGCCACATCTGGATGAGCATAATGGCTCCCTCGAGCCCGGATCTCTGGACCAGGGGGCCCGTACCACCTAGATGGACCGGGTACCATTACGCTCGGCCCAGCAGAAGGCCGGTAATACCCACCCGGATCAGCAAATCTCCTTCTTACATCTTCATATCCTTCATCGTCTAAACGGGGATTCCAGTCTCGGTCTAGGAAGATTGTCCCCCTACTGCGTCGTGGGGGTCTCGTAAACGAGTGCTCGCGCTCGCGCTCGAAAGAGCGTTCGCGTTGTCGTCTCCAGCGCGGTTCACGCGTGTACATACGATGAGTTGGTTCTTCGAGTCTATGCGACTCACGAATAGTCGCTTCAATGCTCTCATGTCTCTGGGCTTCGTGTTCAACTTCCATCATCATTCGACGCGTTGGTCCGATTGGCGGCACCAGGGCTGATGGAGCGTTAAGTTTTGTGCGCACTTCTTGTTCCAGTCTGTGTTTCTGGTTTTGTTTTGCCGGGGCTGATGGTCTTGTGGTGGTGGGTTTGCCGTGGACGCCGTCTTCCCATTCGGCGAAGATTTCATCGACGACTTTCTTTTCTTGTTCGCGGGTCATGGAACGGGATAGGATTTGCATGCTTGGTGGTGGGTAGTGTCGAGGAGGTTGAGGTCTGTGTGGCCAGTTGCGGTATTCCACAGACTCCTCGTCGGAGGAGGAGGAGGTGGTGGAGGAAGCAGAGGATGAGGAGGAGTAGACTGTTTCCGGAGCGGGTTGAGGTGGTGGATACACTCGTGTTTGAGGACGGTTGTCAGCTGGGATATAGTATGCCGCTTGGGTGTGGCTGTATACAGCAGGTTTTGGTGGTGGAGGGTGAGAAGAATGAAGGACCGGCTGAACTGATACCGGAACGCCATCGATATCATGTGCGTGAGAACTCGTCGGACGACGATTTTCGGTTGATACCTTCAAGAAACCTCGTTTGTCTCGGATGAATACCCGGCGAGGGCTTTCGCTGTCTGAGGCCGCGGCTTTGCCCTTTTTCTTTCGGACGACGTACATCCGTGGCTCGCGTGAGACTACTTCAGGTGCAGATTTTGATGGTGTTGTTCGTGGAGGAGAATGAACTCTTGGCTGCGGGCGTGTCTTGTGGGATGTCTTGCCAGTATGGGAACCGCTATCCCCAGGAGGAGGGGGAGGAACTTGACTGGTATGGCGTGGGCCTCTACCTGGGGAATATCCAGGACCGCTACCACCTCCTACTCCTCTATGGAAGCCGGTCCCAAGAGGCCTACCAGGGCCAGAGAAAGGGCCACCATCATCTCCTCCATCACCACCAGGTCCTCCTCCTCCTCCGCCAGGTCCTCCCCCCCATGGTGGTGGTGGTGGTGGTGGTATTCCACCCCCTCCAGGCCCAGGCCCAGGTCCCATAGGATCATGTCGCGGAGCATCAGGAGACCATTCCGTCTTCAAGATAACATCGATGCTCTTCGTCTCTTCAGTGAAAAAGCCAACCCTCTTCCTCTTACAAGACAAGCCAGCCAGCTTCAACTCCAAAAACGGATGTTGCCTCCACAAGTTCATGTTTTGTTCTTGAAGCAAATTGTCCACAAGCATCCTCTGGACACTCGTCCTCAACAGGTCTTTACAATCATCTTGGATAGAGCGCCGCAGCTTTGAACGCTTGGTAGTCTGGGCAAGGACTTTGAGGAAAAGCTCTTCGGTTGAGAGGGCCATTTGACTGCAGATCGCCCATCGCCACGAGGGCTGATTGGATTGGGGGTTAATTTGCAGATATGGGGGTCTGCCTTTGGTGAATGTCCAGCCCAGGTACAGTGATGTCAATCTGGAGAGGTCGGGGAAGACATAAGGGCGTATGTATGGATATGTCGATTGGCGGTCGTATGGCGCGAAGTATGGGTCTCGATAAAATACTCCTTGATCCTCTCGATCGTCGTCCTGTTCGTTCAGACCTCGAGTCCCACGTCGGCGTCCTGGCGGATGTGGAGGCAGAGGTCCATGACTGCGATTGAGGAAGTATTCCCCGATTCTTTTGATCTCTTTGAACATATCCAGAATGATTGATTGAATTTCCTCGGACCGCTTGTCGCCCCTACGGGTGTGGGTTATTTGTTAATTGACGGGTTTTCCTAGTCAAGAACGGTCATAATCAAGACAAATACTTACATTGTCGCCTCAAATGCAGTCAAAGCAATGTGCACCTCGAGTTTGTGAGACTCGATATGTCTCTCCATATCATCGATATCCTTCTCCGTCAAGAAGAATTTCTGTCGGTCTTCCTCGCTCAGTTCAACCTTGGCCCGTCCTCGGTGCACCGGCTCGATTCTGTTGAAAGCCTCCCGAATTCTTGTGTTGATGATATCGAAACGGTCCGAGGCACTTTTGCTCGCATTTACTAAATCGCGGAAACAAGACTTCTCTAAAATGTTCGGTTCTGGAGCTGTTGCGCCACCTGCTGGAGCTTGACCAGCATCAATGCCTCCTCTTGCACCTTCACCACCTGCATTTCCTCCCCTCGTTCCATCGTTCGTCGGAATACCACTTGCAGCTCCAATGTCATCCCCATGTTGAACTCTGAAATCCCTGTCGATCTTGATATCCTCCTTCGCTGCTCGCGCAATGACCAAATCGCGAATACTGCCCAGAAGCTGAGAAGTCGCGCGAATCCTATCCCCGACAACCCTCAACCTCTCCGCAGCTGTCGCAACACGCGCAGTAAAACTTTGAATATTATCCGTGAGATTAGAGGCGGAATCGACGGTGATATTGAGCGTTCCTGATCTGGTCAGTAACTATGTGGAGCAGAACTCGATAGGACCAAATTACCGACTATCGTGTTGAACCCGACAATGTTCCCAGTGACGACACCGCCATTATTTCGGATACCGTCATTATTCACATTCCCCTGGTTGACATTCGATGCACCTTTGGACGAGCTGGCGGGGGTGTGTGGAGGGGTTGGCGGGTCTGCCATGCGATCGATCTCGGTTGGACCCGAGGGAGGAAGCGATGACGAGATCCGCTTTCTCCCTCGTCCATCAAGATATATTGAAGCTCAAGAGAAAGGCTATCATCGACTGAATACTCAAACAGAAGGATGAACTAGCCATCGTTATTGAGTGTCGATACTGATAGGATTGACCTTTACGAGTCGATGAGTCGATGCGACCGAGTGTACATACCCTGAGGCTCAGCTGGGACCCCTCGAGAAAAAAAGAAAAGAAAAAAGGAACGTGAGCACCGTCATCATCTGTTGTTCGTCTTGGCGCATTGTCGATCGCTCTAGACAGACAACCCAGGTGCAGGCCGATGCTGCTCTTCTTACACATCACCGTGCAGATGACCGTAAGCCCTGCGCCACTAAGCCCGGGCGCCTATCAATCCTCGCTGATTTCTTCCTGACGATGACCACCCCACTGCCCGACAGATACCTGTATCGCTAGCCTGGCTTGGAGATTGGTTGGATTTGTTCTCGCTGAAGATGAGGGGGTGTTGGTGGGCCGAGGTGCAGACAGCCACGAGTAGCCACGAGGTCCGGGCGGGATGGCGTCCAATTGTAGATATTTTACGTCTGTTGGGTGCTTCTGCTGATAAACCCGTCCGTGAGGAGGTGCATAATGGCCTGCATTGGTCAGATTGGGTACAGTGCGGCTGAGAAAGGCCTCGATGGTCAAGAGGGGCAACATTCATAAGTATAGCTAGCGCTATTGGAGCCTGCTTGAATCTTTTCCTACTTGTAATCTTCGGTTTGTCACATAGCGGACATTGACGGTCACTCGTCATTGCGATCTTCTATTCCCATCAGCTAGAATGACTGACTCCAAGTCTGCATCCGCGGAGCCCATCAGAGAAGGACTCGGGGATATCCTCTATGAGCCAGAGGAGAATGCCAAAGTAGAGTAGGTCGTTCTAGCACCACCCTCGGAGATTGAACTAACAACGAGTGTAGCATCGTCTTCATCCACGGCCTTTCAGGAGACAGAGTCGACACGTGTAAGTACTTTGCAATGAAACTAGAGAATCATGAGCGCAAGCCGTCTCTGTGCTGTGCTAGTCCTCCCAATTACGCCCATTCTAATCAGGTTGGAGCAAAATAGGGACATGGAAGAATAAAGGTCGCTCTCAATTCTGGCCCAAGACTCTCTTACCCACAGACTGTCCAACAGCACGAATCATGTCCTTTGGATATAACTCTGACTTTGCCTACTTCTACCCACCTGTCAATCCAAAGGGTATATCGACTGATTTGACCATCGACAACTACTCGGCATCTTTGCTGCATGCTCTAGTTGGACTGCGCGGCAAGACCAACACGGTGGGTATCAACTTATACACTATCTGGAAATTTTCTAACGAGCTCGTCCGTTATGCTAGACCGACCGTCCCATCATATTCGTCGCACACAGTCTAGGCGGCCTGGTAGTAGCCAACGCCCTCTCCAAACCCCACGGCACCGACGAAGCCGCCAAAGAAATCGCCGATCGAACCATCGGTACCCTCTTCCTCGGAACGCCCTTCCACGGCTCCTCCAAGGCCAAGTACGGCAAAGTCGCCACCAGAATATTGTCCTACTTCATGCCCGCAGCCAGCCAAAACCTCAAAGATCTCGAAGAACGCTCTGAGAAGCTCGCCAGTATCAACGATGCTTTTGCAAAGTTCTTGAAAGAACGAGATCGCTCGCGGACAAAGCCTTTCCTTGAAGTGGCTTGTTTCTTTGAGGACGAGTCCTTGTATAACGACACTCTGAGGATTGGGAAGATCGTTCCCAAGGAGTCGGCCAGCTGGTTGGGTGTTGATGCGCTCTCCATTTCTCAGGATCATATTGCCATGTGCAAGTTTAGAGATGAGGAAAGTGCGGATTATAAGAATGTGGTGGGGAAGTTGTGCCAGTGGATCAAGGATATTGATAAGGCGCAGAATTTGAGTGGAGTCAAGGGATTGAATGCACAGGTTTGTTTTTCCTTTGATGCTCATCTGACCTTCTGTCTGGTTGCTGACTTGAGAGTAGAGTATTACTGTGAATCAAGGGAATGTCGACAATCGCAATATTATCAACCATGGGGGTAATATTGCGGGAAATCTGTACGGCACCTCCAAGGATGCTAACAAGCTTATCGGGACTATTGTAAGTGGATCATACAGGGATGAGGAACAGTTACAGTTGCTAATAGCTTATAGAACTACAACGGCGTGAAGCCTCCTGAATCTCCTGAATGAGAGACATGCAGTTATGGCTGTTGAAGACATAGTCTCTGGTTTTGCTCGCAGATGTGTCAATAGTAGTTGTGGTCAGTCCAGAACATACTCGAGTATGGGAGCAGCTTATAGTAACTCAATCAATTCGTCCACCATTTGAAAATAACGGACAGTAGTATGCGTACGTGTAAAAGTTGTAGTTTACGTTGGGTAGGGTGGGTCATCCAACAAGATGGTGGGTATCAGGCTGCGGGGCCCCGGATTTAAGCTTAATCAAAGCCACACCATCATCTGAATAGCCTCAAATCAACAGGGAGAGATTCCATCGATTTCATGAAAATAATATTTAGAATGAATCCAAAAAAAATCCCCGAAGGGCCCCAAACCTCCTGCGCATTTCTTTCCTCTAGGGAGGGCTCTCATCCACCTGAGTCAAGCGGTATCACACACCTCGTCAACCTGGTAAAGCGCGCCGGGGATTCGAACCGACACCCCCCGAAGAAGGTATCACGATAGAGCGTGTCTTAAGGTCCCCGTGGAGAAGCGTTACCACTTGGACACGGGTGGTTCTGGGTGTTTGCTCAGTCCTTTTTTCCCCCTAAAAGTTGTCCTGAAGGCGGTTTTAGGCAGGTACTTGCCTTTTCTGGAAATATTGGTCTGAAACTTTGTTTGCCACTGATTGCTACTGTTTGCTTGTCCCATGAGGCTATTCAACTTTCTATCTTGTCTCTTGTGTGCTGGATCCGTTCTTCGGTTTCCCCAATTTTGGAGTGTGGTATTTCCCCTCGGGTCATCCTTCACGTTTTTGAGTTCTTCTGCCTTCCCCTGTCTGTTTCTCCGCTGTTTCATATAATGATCCTCCATAAATTTCCATATACTCTGGACCCTTCTCATACTATCAAAGTTGATAATGGTACCTTTGTTTGGCCTGTTTGCATCTGGGGTTGTCCCCACATTTCCGGCACCGCAGCCAATGGATGTCGTCACCTTGTCCAACCTCCTTTGTTGACATTGCTTTATAGATCACGGAGGCTTCATATTGAATCATTGAAAAGGTAATTCTTACCTATTACAGAATTGAATAATCTAACAAATGCCTTTAGTATCAATGTGCACCCAGAAAAACAAAAATTCACAGAATACAGGCCTAGAGCGGACTACCCGTTGATCCATTGCCTGCAAAGCTTCTGTATCTTCACGAGTTTCCACCCATGGAGGCTGTTACCGCTGTTGAAATTTATCCGAGGCTACAAAAATCTACATTGGGAGCTGGGTCGTGCAAGAGCGGTTGATAACCTCTCGCATTTGTACCTGCCATTGCCGTGAGGTACAGTTCTTGGCAGGGATGCCCAAGGGATGGACTAGCTGCATACCTTGCGCCGTCGCTAGCCGACCCACCATAACAGAAGAAGAGATCTGATATGCTGGTATGTTGTTAAGCAGAAGCTCAAATAATGTCGCTACTAGCTAGGGTTATCCACCTCACTCTAGCAGGCGAAGATCCTGGAAGCCCCGAGCTGGTACGGATCATCATCGGTTGACTCCCAAGAACCTTCCGCTGTTGTGGAGCATCGCAGACAGCAACTGCCGCCACTGGCTATGAAGGGACCAAGTTCCTTCAAGACAGCAAGATGAAAAGCCAATAGAAAGGATTCCAAGGGTCCATTCAACAAAAACAGTCCCGGGCACGCGGACGCACCCTCTCCCGCCCTTTCGCAGCGTGACCCAGGACGCGAAAATTCTCGACGCGATATAAGAATGTGATGGAGTCTCATTGGGCGCATTTTGCGCACTCCCTCTTGTAAAAGCCAAACATACAAGACTGGCCCAAGAGGGACCTCGAAGGTGGCTTGACACACTCGGTCGACAACACCCCAGGGTCTGAGTATGCAGGGCTCTACTATTCTTCTGGCCTTCGCGTCATGGGCGGGCCAAGTCGCTGCGAATTCACAGCTTATGCAAGAGCATGAGGTTTGTCACCATATCCATGGACGCGTTCTGGTGTGATTGAATCAAGCTAACCATTTCCCGCTACAGCCTGGTTTGCTTCACAAAACACAAGTCAAGGAATCTTTCTCGGGACCATTCTACCCGTCACCATGGATGAATCCTCACGCCGAGGGCTGGGAGGCCGCGTATCAAAAAGCCCGTGACTTTGTCTCGCAGCTTACAATCTTGGAGAAGATCAACCTGACCACGGGTGTTGGGTAAGTCTCTCTTTTCGTTACGATACGACTAGTAACTGACTCTATGAAGCTGGGAAAATGGACCATGTGTAGGAAACACTGGATCAATTCCTCGTCTTGGATTCAAGGGCTTCTGTGCCCAGGATTCACCACAGGGTGTTCGATTCGCAGACTATGCCTCCGCTTTCACGTCTAGCCAAATGGCTGCCGCAACATTTGACCGCTCGATTCTATACCAACGAGGCCGTGCCATGGCACAGGAACACAAGGGAAAAGGTGTTACCATTCAATTGGGGCCCGTCGCCGGTCCCTTGGGTCGCACTCCCGAGGGTGGCCGTAATTGGGAAGGATTCTCCCCAGATCCCGTTTTGACTGGAATCGCTATGGCCGAGACTATCAAGGGCATGCAGGACACTGGAGTCATTGCTTGCGCCAAACACTACATTGGAAATGAGCAGGAACACTTCCGTCAAGTGGGTGAGGCTGCGGGCCACGGATATACCATTTCTGAATCTATTTCATCCAATATCAACGATCGCGCCATGCATGAGCTATACTTGTGGCCATTTGCTGATGCTGTTCGCGCTGGTGTGGGCTCCTTCATGTGCTCTTACTCCCAGATCAACAATTCATACGGGTGCCAGAATAGTCAGACTCTGAACAAGCTTCTCAAGAGTGAATTGGGCTTCCAAGGCTTTGTCATGAGTGATTGGGGTGCCCACCACTCTGGAGTGTCATCGGCTCTGGCGGGACTTGACATGAGTATGCCTGGTGATACCGAGTTTGATTCCGGCTTGAGCTTCTGGGGCTCTAACCTCACCGTTGCAGTTCTGAACAGCACAGTTCCCGAATGGCGTTTGGATGACATGGCGATGCGTATCATGGCTGCATACTTCAAAGTTGGCCTCACCATTGAGGATCAGCCAGATGTCAATTTCAATGCCTGGACTCATGATACTTACGGGTTCAAGTACGCTTATAGCAAGGAGGATTACGAGCAGGTTAACTGGCATGTCGATGTCCGTGCAGACCATAACAAGCTCATTCGCGAGACTGCTGTAAAGGGAACTGTTCTGCTGAAAAACAACTTGAATGCTCTTCCCCTGAAGCAGCCCAAGTTTGTTGCTGTTGTTGGTGAGGATGCTGGGCCGAATCCTAAGGGACCTAATGGATGTGCAGACCGCGGATGTGATCAAGGCACTCTCGCCATGGGATGGGGATCTGGATCTACCGAGTTCCCTTACCTGATTACTCCTGACTCTGCCATTCAATCCAAGGTTCTCGAGTACGGCGGTCGTTACGAAAGCATTTTCGATAACTATGACGATAACGCTATCTCCTCGCTTGTCTCGCAGCCAGACGCAACCTGCATTGTGTTTGGCAATGCCGATTCTGGCGAGGGCTACATTACCGTCGACAACAATTGGGGTGACCGCAACAATCTGACTCTCTGGCAAAATGCGGACCAAGTAATTCGCACCGTCAGCTCGCTGTGCAACAACACGATCGTTGTTCTACACTCTGTCGGTCCCGTGCTGTTGAACGATCTCTATGAGCATCCGAATATCACCGCTATCGTCTGGGCAGGCATGCCCGGTGAAGAATCTGGAAATGCCCTCGTGGACATCCTCTGGGGCAAGGTCAATCCTGCCGGTCGCTCTCCATTTACCTGGGCCAAAAGCCGAAAGGATTATGGCACCGACATCATGTACGAACCCAACAATGGCCAGAGAGCGCCTCAGCAGCATTTCACCGAGGGCATTTACCTTGACTACCGCCATTTCGACAAAGCTGGCATCGAGCCAATTTACGAATTCGGATATGGTCTTTCCTATACCACTTTCAAATACTCCGACCTGCGAGTTGTGAAGAAGCATGTCCGACCCTACACCCCCACGACCGGTACAACTACTCAAGCACCTACAATCGGACAGCCACCCAGTGGAAACCTGAATACCTACAAGTTCCCTGCGGGCTTCAAGTACATCAGGTCCTTCATCTACCCTTACCTCAACAGCACACTCTCCCTCCGCGCCGCCTCCAAAGACCCCGAATACGGCCGTACAGACTTCATCCCACCCCATGCACGCGACGGCTCTCCCCAGCCTCTCAACCCCGCCGGAGATCAAATGTCCAGTGGTGGTAACAGCATGCTCTACGACGAACTATACGAGATCACCGCAAAAATCAAAAACACCGGCCACGTAGCCGGCGACGAAGTCGTTCAGCTATATGTGGATCTTGGGGGTGACAACCCGCCTCGCCAGCTGAGAGACTTTGATAGAATTCACCTGCTGCCTGGGCAGAGCTCAACTTTCCGGGCTACATTGACGCGTCGTGATCTGAGTAATTGGGATGTTAAGGCGCAGAATTGGCGTGTTTCGGACTCGCCGAAGATAGTGTATGTTGGACGTTCGAGTCGGGATTTGCCGTTGAGTTCGTGGCTGGAGTAATGATTGTGGCTAGTAATGGATGGCTAGTGTCGGAGTTGGAGAGAACATGATAATTGGCTAATGTATATTTCTCGATTGGCATATGTTCAACGGTCGACTTTCTTGATTCAAGCTGTAGTCAGACATGTAAAGTGTAAACAGTGGACTCGATCTATTCCGCCTCTATCTATCTACCCTTGCTCCATTTCCTCCAACCTGTACTCACAATCAGTCTCTCTCTCTCTCTCTTGCTCTTGCTCTCTCTGCCTTTCCACCTCTATAGACCCCTTCGTATTCACCTTTCGCCTGACGCACTAACCATCTACTCTGCGAGATGCGCCCCCCAATCCGACGCTAAGATGCGGCTAATGCTAGTCATACCAGCATCAGCAGCGATGCCATCCAGTAGCTTAGCGGCGGAAAAGTTGTCGTAGGCTGTCTTGATTTTTGGGATCATGGTAGTCAGCTCATCAGCTCGTCATGAGAAAAGTTTGGTAAGGAAGGAAGATCCCCGACTGTTCCGCCATTAGTCCCTCGCGATATTTCCCTTCTCGGTGGGATTCAACGAGGAGAGTTCAGCCACCCGATTCTGCGGCACGGCTCACTACTAGCATAAAAGTGAAGGCTTGGTACTTTTGAATCTTAATAACAGTACAGTGGGGTTCTATAAGTTTGAAATCCGACAAATTTTCAAGATCATCTTTGCAGTCACGAGTTCGTTGATAGACCAACGAAATGGTATCTATGCTATCGAGAAAGATGATTAAAAAGACGTCTAGAAAGCGCTCTCAAACAAGAAGAGTGATTGAAGCATGTCTGGTTAATCCGTTTCTCTAGTTTCTAGACTCAGACTACGTAGGTCTTTTACATGACAAGGGGATGAGATGGGTCTACTATTAGAAATGGACTTTCTATTGGCATTTTCACCACATAAGGGTTCTAACTTGAATTTTTAATGTGGAACCATATATGGATGGTATAGACGTCCAATCTGCCTTTTCTATACAATAGAATACCGCAAATCTAAAAAGTATACCAGTTTTGCTGCTCTCATCATGAAACAAACCTCTTGCAGTGGACGAAGAGAGATCGATCACATCACAATTAAGCGGAGAATAGCTGGATGTTCACAAAATGTCAGGGAAGTCCACCATAGCGCATGGATTATCCACACTCACACAAGTCTAATCAATCTCATTAAGCCACACGCGGATCATATCGACACCGCGTCGCACAGCAAGCAATCGAAGGACTGCGCGGAGATTTCCATCGTTGATCTCGGTCTCCATGGGGAGGAAGTTGCCGCTTGCTTGATTCCAATCCACCCACATCTTGGTGATGGTTCGTTCTCCCTGTTCTAGGTAGAACTCAGGAATAGTGGGACGCAAGCTTTGGTAGAAGCTAGCAGCGAGAATCTCAAAAGATTCGATGTTCTCATCAGCTAGGACCACTTCATTGATCCTGGTTTGTCCTGCCAGGTTGAGGATAATAGGGACGAGGCCGTCAGATGAAGACATGATGGCTTTTCGACTGTGTCAGAGAGATGATTTTGGAATTGAAGAGGAAATGTATATTGGAGTGCTCAACTTAATGAATACAATCAAGCTCATTTATATTTTGAATTGTTAACAGCTCTTCTCTTCTGGTGGTCTTGCTGATTATGATCCTGTTGTCCGTGTGAGGCGTCGCGCTAAAATAATACGAGGTTTAGTTTGAGGATTGCACTAATCACGATGAATACTATCATTTTGTCTCGTGTTCCTGAATACGATATCCTCCACTACAGTACTGCATATTCTAGCTTTCTAATTATATGCCGTCGGGAAGGATCCGTCGGAGAGTTTTAACTCAGTATGGCGGGCTTCTCAGAAGTAGGACAGCTTTCGCGGCTCATCGAAGGACTTGGCAAGTCGAACGCGCTGATACAAGAGGGTTTTCGGGAACATCATATCGCGGGATATTCGTGAGGGCCACTACTAAGAAAGAGCCAATTGAGAAATGCTGTTGCAGAAGTATTGAGGATTTCGCTGCTAGACGTCTCAACACGTAGTCTCAGATACTAGTATTGACTTGTTGGGGTATTTCATAATGATTTTATTGAGCCGGACCGAATTAGTAAAGAAAAAAAAAACCGTACCTACCATACAAATTGTTGCGGAATCGGAAAGATCATCAATCGCTAACGCTTGTGGAATTCGACATTTCCCATCGTGGTGGAGAATTTAGTACTAATAAACCCATACTCATTGCAGTCCTGCACCAGCTTGACGGGTATATGCCCGGTTTTGACAAGACAATGCTGTCCGTCACATGAAGCTAGGTCTTGACTCTTTTTAACATTTCTTCAGATTTTCTGTGATCAAAGCACGTTTTGTCAGTCTCGGATATTTGAAATATCACGGACGACGTGAACTTACTGGAGTTGCATTGATCTGAAGTATAATATCCATTGATATAACACTTCAACTCCCAGTTATGATCCCATGAGCTAGAGGTCGTTAGCATCAGCCGTCACTCGCACTGGCTTTGGAGTGTATCATTACCAGACGCCCTCGTAGCAATCTCCCGACTTGTAACAAGAAAAATCCCATGCGTCCCCGTCACCAATAGCGGTAACTACATGAGCATCGAAGTATGGCTTGCTTCTGCACTTCACAGCACCATCGTTATTGAAGACGTTGCACATTGTTCTTTTCTCGAGGCCCGGGGCGGCGCTTGCCAGCAGAGGGAGGGCGAGGCAGAGGATTGGAGAAATGGTCTTCATATTGGCAAGATATAAAGATGTTGCGAATGATCTTGAGTAGCGTAGGGAATCTCAAGAATATATGGATTTTGCACTCCTTATATACATCTCTAGGAGATGACTAGGCGATGACAGGGTGGGATACGCTGAGCCGCAAAAATAGCAAATGCATACTTACTTCTACTGCATTTAGCCTTAGATGATTGTATTCGCCTTTATTCTTCATTCAATGATACGTTACTATAAAAGAAGCCATTCGAGTAGAAACTAGTATACGAGGTTACATTGCACTATAGGTAGCTTGAACGGGCAGGGCTAGATGAATGAGGTTAGCAACCTCTGTGATATTTGCACAGCAGTGTTCGACTATCGAGATGGCCGTACTAAAAGAACAAGGCGAGTTTGCCGAATGACACTTCAAGCTGCTTGGCGGAGGCGGTATGCTTAGGAGACGGACAGATTATCTCGTATCTATACGAGGGGGGCTGGAGCGGGACTACATCCAATCAAACTAAGCCACAACTTATGTACAAGACGCTGAGGGGACAAGAAGGAGGAAACAAGCAAGACACTAATAATAGAAGTAGTTGACAGGCACATGGCCCTAGAACAGGAGTAAGTGGGGAAGGCGGTTTTCTGAGCAGACCATCCATGTTTATTCTCCGTACCTGGGGGCAAGCGGATCTAACCCGTTCGTCTCTACATTAAGGATTGCCAAGATGCCAAGAACGCCACCTTAGTGCTGCCAAGGGCGCTGAAAAAGCAGTTCTATCGAAAAATTGCACGTAAAGGTATATGACTGCAGCGTTAGAAAAAGGCGAAATAACCAGGGTTAAGAGAAGATTGCGGGGAAACGGTTGAATCAGGAGAAGTAGCCGAGCCGCCTGTCTATAGTTGGTAATGAACAGCCTGATCTTTTCCTACCTCTGTCCTCTCTACGCGGGTCTACGTACATGCAATAGCGGCTGTAGCTGGAGGGCAAATGATCAAATATCTCTTTTGGTGCGACGATCTGGTGGGAAATAATTTAGTTCGTCGTACGGAACAGGACTTCAGGTGTTAGGACCAGAGATAAATGAGGATGCTGGATAGGTGTAGAACATTCAGCTTTTTAGAATGACGGGCGTTTGATCGGTCATCTACCGTCTAAATTATGCATGGAGGTCTAGATAGCCTTAAAAGAGCACTCTTTATCAGCGTCTGTCTCACTTTCCTGGGCTCTTTTCTATGTGTAAACAGCTCCACCTCTTACGGCTCTTAGCGGCTATAGGCAACCTTATGTACAGTACACAATTATGACAATACAAACATCACAGAAAACTATTTAGCAGCCAAAGGGCTGTATTTTTTATTCTTCTGGTGTCATAGATGAAGATTAATCGCCAGTTTGTATAGGAACTTAACAGACTTAATTCTTTTGCCTATGCGTACTATATGAGGTTGTAGGTGTAGATATGGAGTAGTGCTTGGCATGTTATGCATTTTCCGAGTGCCTGCTATTGTCCCCATACTATTCCGTACCCAACTCCGCGCGGATTGTTGCAGAATTTCCCAATCGCCGATCAGCCAACAAAGCACCCGAATGGCATCATTTTCTCCGAAGACTCACACAACATAAAATCCGGCGTTTGCATAACACCATTAGACAGTTGACAAGCCACTACATTGAATCCAAGACAACGTCAACACCGCTTCTCTATCTCCAAACTCCCTCCGCCAAAATGCCTATCATCAAGAACTTCACCCTACCGGGCTCTGCCAAGCACCTCGAGGTCCCCGAGAGTTCCAGCTCTAAGCTCTTCCTCGCATTCATCTCCGGAGATGACGCTGTTACCAAGCAGCCATGGTGCCCCGACGTTCGCGCCGCATTGCCACACATCGATGCTGCCTTCACCGCGCCCGATGCGCCGACTGTAGCTTATGTCTCCGTGGGAGAGAAATTACAGTAAGTATTCAGAGTTGCGATCTGACATCATAGCAAAACATGAGCTAATCTCTTTTTCTAGATGGAAAGATCTCAAGAACATCTACCGCACGCAGTGGAAGGTCAACAATGTCCCTGCTCTGGTGCGTTATCAGCGCGTTAATGGAGAGGTCTCTGAGACCGGGCGTTTGATCGAAGCGGAGATTTTGGACAAGGCGAAGCTACAGGCTTTCCTTGCTTAAGTGCATTCATTACCATGATTATGTTTTATGTGATATGAAATAGAATTTTCGCCAATATCAGCTTTTTCATTACTGTTCACTCCACGGTACAGAGATCGATTCGTGAATCCAATATCATGACGGTCATGCACGGAATCTAGCCTCATCTTTTCAAAACCTCAAGCCACAAAGCTAGTCCACTATTCGACAGGCACTTTGTGAACACATCATACATCACGTTCAGTACGTGAATGCTCGATAAACTTCTCATGTGCCGTAGCTTGAACGAGTCTTGCCGTAGAGGAGTCGTCGTTAAATATAACAGCAATCTCCTGCAGCGTCGGTCCCTTGATCTCGGGAAAGAAGAGGAATATTATCAAACACTTCAGTACAAGGCTGACACGATCATGTTTGTGATGGCAAGGGAATTAGGTCAATATTGGAAAGCCATGCCCGTCTACTCATTCTCTGTATATCAGGGGTTCTCGGCCTCACCAAGACAGTCATACTTACCCTATGCATTCTGATGGATTCAAGTAGTGTTTCTTGTTTCTTCCTTGTTTTATTGAATTATCTATTAAAAGTACACAGTAAGGAAACACCCCGTCTTGAAAACACCAAGCGCGTATAGACATTCACCAATGCCCAACCGCCCTATCTCATCCAATTCTATGAACTCATCTACATCAATCAAGAGCTAGCCGCAAGCTCACTCAGGATCTCATCAGCCGCCTTCTCAGCGACCATATAGGTAGACACAGCCGTGAAAGTACCCGGGATCTTGGGGTACACGGAGGCGTCAACAACGCGAAGACCAGAGACACCACGGACACGGAACTTGGAGTCCAACACGGCCATGGGATCACCGTCAGCACCAATAGGGCAGGTGCACGAGGCGTGGTGGCCCCATGCAGCATCCTTGACGTAAGTCTCGACATCTTCCTTGGAAGTTACAGCAGCACCGGGGAGAACCTCGGTGACGTTGACGAGTTGACGCTTGAAGGCGTCACGGGCGAGCTCGATGGCTTCGTAGAGAGCGGTCAGATCGGCATCGTAGTCGCCGACACCGGTGTCGAAGTAGTTGAATGTGATCTTGGGCATGTCTAGGGGATCAGCAGACTGCAGGGCAACGGTACCGGCGGTGTTGCGGGGGTGAGCCTTCAGGATAGCCCAGGTGAACCAGTTGTGCTCGTCGGTGGCGTTGATGCTGTAGTCGGGGAAGTACCCGCGGAAGTTGACGGGGCCACCGAAGCAGAAGATGTCGAAGCTGTCATCGGCAGTCACGGAGCTTTTGTACAGCATGGTGGCGGCGAGACCGGGGGAGGAGTAGATACCGCGGTCGCCGAGAATAGGAGTCTCCCAGCGGTTGATGCAGGGGTCTGCCTCGTCATGGATGCTGAAGGTGCAGCCGTTCAAGCAGGAGAAGTCCTCCTCGATCCTGCCCTGGACGGATATCTCGTAGTGGTCCTGGAGGTTGGTGCCGACACCGCGGAGATCGGAGATGACCTTAATACCAAACTTGTTCAGCTCGTCGGCGGGACCAATACCACTCAGCTTGAGGAGCTGGGGAGAGTTGTAGACACCCCCGGCAACAATAACCTCACGGGAAGCAGTGGCGGAGCCAGGGATACCGGCAGAGGCTGTCTTTGACAGGGGGCTAGCCTTGTAGAGATGCTGGCCATCGAGGAACTCGACACCGGTAGCACGGGGCGGGTTCACGGTCTCGTCGAAGGTCACCTTGGTAACATGGGTGTTCATGCGAACATCAAGAGGGTACTTCTTGGTGCCGTCAATGTTCTTGGCATCCCGCACAGCGATGATGAATTCACGGGCACCGTTACGGTGGGCGTCGTCGGTCGAGATAGGAATTTGATAGTAGCCAGAGACGGTATCACGAGTAGTCGTATCAGCATTGGCATCGCCAGCCAGCAGAGTAGCAATGTTGATGACATTATCGGTCAAGTTACCAAGAGCAAAGGCACCACCGGTAAGCATGCTGAGGAGCTGGGGGTCCTCGAGGACAATGCTCAGAGGAGCAGTCTCGGTCTGGAGCCAGCCATCATAACCGTGACCCTCCATGCCGGGGAGCAAGTAGTGGTTCCTCTCCAGCTTGGTAAAGTACTTGCGCATGTTGCCCGGCGACCAAGAGCTGTCACCAGTCAAGGTTGAGATGTATTCAAAGTCAGACTGGTAGGGGTAGACAGCGATCAAAGCATTGTGGGCAGTGCATCCTCCGAGGGTACCTAAAGTAATAGAATATTAGAATCCTTTCAAAATTCATCAAGAGAATAATGCATACCAGTACGCGGGTAGAGAGTTCCCATCAACTTGGAGCCTTCAGGAGGACTCAGGCCAGTGTATAGTTCGCCACTGGGGGTTTCGTAGGTAGTCTTGTAATCGCGAGCCTGGCGCTCGTCATCGGCATAGTGATGAACAAAGAAGTTCCATGAAAGCTTCTCATCCTCGGAAGCTCTGGCTGAGTAGGCAGGGATACTATAGTTGAATGTCTGACCCTGGTCATCACCAGCTTCAAGCAGCAGCGTCTTATGGCCAGCCAGAGCAAGACGAGCTGCCAGAGGACCACCACCGGCACCAGAGCCAACGATGACATACTCGTAACCAGTGATATTGACGGCCTTGGCGAGGCCAGCAGTGGCGGCCAACAGGCCAAACAGACGCGGAAGAATCATATTTAAAATAAGGAATGACTAGACGTGAGTGGTGAGTCCAAAATGCCGGGATTCCAACCAAGCTTTTATATCAAGGTGGAATTTGATTCACCCCCTGAAACAACATGGCTCCGATCGTCCATTGGCATTCGGTGCAATTCTGGCAATCTCTCTCCACTCTCGCTAAAGCCGTTGAAGACCGTTGAAATCCGTTGAAACTTCACATTGTTACTGTATGCCGCGGCTGTGGAGAGACTTTCTGGCTCGTGGACTGTGGAGGAGGTCCCACCGCAGACAGGTCGCGTCTAACCTGTTTCCAGCATCAACGCCCGAACGATCGTCGATAGTTTAATTTGTACTCTGCAAAGTTCATCTGCCATCCCTGTTGATCTTCCAACGAGGATCCACATCAGTCGTCGGTGATTGGTCCATCCAGACCCGAGTGGTATGGAGTCAATATGACTGACAGGTCGGTGACTTGATGGTGCCAAGAGAGGTGCAAACAAGGTTTTTTCAGGGGCGTATTCTGCTGGCCAGATTCTTTGGTTTTTCTTGAATTGAAATAGTAGTTGACTACGCTAACTATCTTATAATTAGCTTGGTTCGGGTCTTTCTTGTTCAGGTGTTGATCGCTCTGTCGACTGCAGTTTCCACTGCGGAGTGGGGTTCCCCATGTGGGTACACAACATGGTAAGAGCCTAAGAGGACCATACATGAGTGGCGACAGTAGTGGTTGCTTTCTTCATAAAGAAGTAAGTTCTGTCTGATTCCGAATGAACGGTCTCTCGCTCGGTTTATGTCTGTTGAAATATAATCAGCTCTGCTACACGAGAACCTCTCCCCAAATCGTCCTCTGTAGATATTCCACAGACAAACTCAGATGAGCATGTGCCTTATCAAAGAGCTTGAAATTGACTAAATGTAGAGTCACTGGGGCATACTCAAGCTCGTGAATTCCATTGCCGACTAAATTGAGACTGTGTAGAGTCGTGGGTCCAATCTATTCAAGCCAAACAAAGTGGGGCGCATATTCGAGCGAGACCAGGCTGGATATGCTTCACAATTCATCTCCAGTGATTTTTCCACCGGGTCATAAGATCACTAGGTAGGTCACTAGCAGATCGGGGTGCTGATATGGAAGTGGATTCAACCTGTGTTGGTCTTGTTTTGAGTTTTTATTATTCTATCACAATGATGCTGATTGTCCCATAGATACAGACGCTGCCAACAAGTCGTTGAAACAGCTATGTGAGACTAGCCTAGATATACGTAGATAACAGTTGCAAAAAGATATCAATTCTGGTAGCTCTCCAACACTAACGCGACACACACAGCTAACGATCTCAATACTTCCACACAATGTGCAAGAAATTACCACCTCGGCCAGCATTGATATCATCAGTCATGCCCTCGAATCCAAGACCCCTCAGATAAGTCCGCCATCCACTTGCCAAGCGGGCGCATCACAGCCTATGTTAGACTGGCCCATTCTAGACTTACTACCAGGCTTCCCTTGGGCTATCTCCGAGATATTCTTGCAGCATGATTCGTGGTCTTGCAGCTCTGAAAACATTTTATGATTTGTGTAAAAGTGAATCCAAGCACATAGAATCGTAGGGTGTGGAGGACAGGGCTTCATGTTCACTCAGCAGTACTTAAGCCACATATAGTGTGCGGCAAGGTCTCAATGCGCTCTACAGAAACGTTTAATCTCAGCCAAACTGAGATTCGGGAATTAAAGTTAGTGGAAATCTTATCTATAATACATTGACAATGAACGAACATGACTAGAAGAGAGAAAGATGTGTACAGATCACAGACATCTCAGAAAGACCTATAGGCTCTGTGCTCGTGCGATGCACTATCGATCTTGGTTCTGCAGATCACACATACTCATTTCAGTGCCTTGTGCATTCTCCTTGAGCTATGAGTTTAAGTGGGCTACGCTATAGGACCCTACAAAGGGTGCTTCCAGAAGACTGAATGCAGCTTGATCCACATACTGTTTGCTCTTGACTTTCTTCACACAAAAGCTAAGATTGTTTATACTAAATCACACTTCTAGGTCGAGGCTTCTCGCACGACACGCTATACTCCCAAATAAGCTTCAACTTTCTGTTTTTCAAAGGTATTTATAAATTTCTTTCGAACCATCATTCTCGATGGCCCAGGTTTCTTCTGAGTCCGCATGCTGACACCGGGCCTACAAGAAGACCGCCAGCAGGGATCTGGGAAATTGACTGCCCCCAGGGCTCAGCCTTGTCAATAGTGCTTAGTACTAGAGCCATGTCAAGCCGAATAATATGGCAAATGCTCAAGCAAACGCTAAGGTGTAGCGTGGAGACTCAAAAGCGAGGTCTTGGCTGCGTCGACGATGTAACGTACCAAGAGGATAAAAGGTACGCCTGTCAGGGGCTTTGAAAAAAGAAGAACATTTGAAGAGCTGACTTTCGCTGTCTCTTCCAAACTATGGCACTTGCCGGTATCCTACAATTGTTTCCTCTGGAATATCAGAGTGAATCTTCTTCATCGGAGCTGGCTTCTTCTGGCCCTGCTGCAAACCCTCAGTGGCACTTGGGCAGCCAACATTCCTGGGGTTGTGGAAGTGGACTTGATATTTCCTCGCAACAACACCTACTATTCCCCTAGTCTGATATTTCCTATCGTTTTCGCCATCCAGAACTCACGCCTTCTGATGAACGATTTCTCACCACGAATCTATCGGAATGTCGAGCAGGTGAATGCCAGTCTCGATAAGCGATGGGATAGACTTAGCTCGATCGAAGTATCGAAGTGGAATTATACCAGCAGTGATCCCTTCTACATCTATCAGAGCCTCTATCAGACCCTCAGTTATTTCAATGTGGAGGGGTTATTCCGCTTTGCATTCGAATTTTCCATGACCAATTGCTCGCAAAATCCAGAGACGGGCAAGATGATCTTCCAAGCCCTACTCAACGCAGTCAAATATACTTTTCGATCAAAAACGACACCTCGTCGCCGGACTTTACTGCGGCAACTGAAGATGGTACTTGCGACCAATCGCCAGCTCTAAGATTCAACATCACTGATCTTTTGGAGGTGCCGGCAACAACTAGACTGGAGGTGCCGACTGAAACTGGAGCCTTCGCGTCCACTTGTGCAGTCGTTCCCACTTGGATGCCTAGCAAATTCGATCCATGCAAGCCTAAGATCGATTCATCCGCCGCAGCAAGTCCTCCGGCCTCCATAACCTCTCATGTATGTTCCTGGCCCTTCCACACTGGGGCCATCTGTCCAACTCCAACATCGAGGAGCGGAGCTCTCAAGGTGCAATTATCAGATGCCGGAGCCTGGCTTTTGGGAATGAGCTCGCTGCTCGCGTACAGCCTTGCATGATCAATATTCCTTGTCAAGTGGCATGTTTCGCCTACAAAGTTGCGATTTCTCTACGCTAGTCATTTCAAGAAGCTTGCATTATAACTAATTGGAAAATAACTTTGTTGTCATTCATAGACACAATTCCCCGAGGATACACATGAACGTTCGCTTCTCTCCTCAATCCACGCTAGTCCATTAATGGACTGAGTGGGGGCTACTACTCCTTGAAACGTGTCTTGCAGGAAGCCCAGCCAATTGGATTGATTGGATTGATAGAGGGCGTTGAGTCCGGCGCCTAAGAAACATAGCACAGGTTAAGCGCTCGCTGAGCCCATGCAAAGTAATCAAGCATGAAAACAGGACGTGTTACAAAATAGCCCCCAACCCGAGAACAAGACCAAAGTACCTTAGGTAATTAATATTTGCCTTATATTAGCTCGATGGGACCCCTATATCCCTGGAAACTTGGCAAGCCCCTCATTAGCCCTGTCGACGACCATGGAAGCGCCATTGAAGAGCACACAAAGACACTCCACGGAGTCTTCTCCAATGCTAAATAAGCTACGCATGATTCAACACAATCCCATGATCCGGCGATCCATGGAGGATTGGAGGCCGTACGCGCCAGGAAGAACAATGCCATTATTCGTTGCGGTAACAGATGAGAAAGGGCCTGCCGATATATTCTATCAACCTCCTAAGTCTGGTGCATCTATAGACGGACTCGAAAGGTAGCGTACGCGAACAGAACACTGATATCCATGATTATCTGTTGACCCGTTGATCAAGGACAAATCCCAGAGCAGAGTCTACAGATACACTACCACGAGATTCGATTACTGCTTTGATCGAGGACAGTGACATGCAAATATTGGAAGCGCGGTGCATGTCTAATATAAAGTCTGCCCTGGTACCTCCAGGAACGGCATTCCGTCAAAAATTTGCACTCGGATATATGCCCCCAGATACGCCGGCAGAATTAAAAGAAGCAATCTCATCCTTGGACCTCAACACCTTGGTATCAAAAGTGCTTTCCGATAACCGAATCCAACTACTTTTCGATCTCCCGCGTCTTCTCAATGCCGAGAAAGCCTTGTCAACTTTCTATTCGCCCCACTCCCAAAATACCCAAGACCGGTTGAAAACGCTTCGCGAATTTGAAAACAGAGGAAATAGTCTGGATCCAGAGCTGTTTGATTTCTGCATTCTGGATCATGTTCCTTCTCCCAATACCGGTATTGTTAGAGGGGCTGTATATCGAATGGGACATGGTTGCTATTTTTTCTCGAACGACGACGGTGTGTACACTGAAGATTCAGCAATGAAGCAAGATGAGAGCTTTGTTGCACCATGGCGAAGAGTGATCGTTTGCAAAGGACTATCGGCAGTTACAGCGGCAGGAATCCCGATCGATGATAATAGTGCAAAGGACGTTTTCCCTTGTATTGATATGACAGGCGGTACATTATCGCTCGCGTCAAACGACTTCGCTCGAAGCGTCACAGATGCATCAATCGCTGAAGCCGTCAAACTTCATATGAACTGCACCAAAAGAACCGGAGGCGATCGAATCAAGCCTTATCTTGATGCCTCCCGAGCCTTCCACATCACATTCTACGAGATCATTGTCCATAGGTTCCGTTCTTCCAAAAGAGAATATTGGAAAACTGGCCCCCTTTACATACGCCCTGGCGCTCCGTGGTTTCGCCGCAGTGCAGTCACCACACTTGTCGTAACAGAGGATGGGTATGCAAGTGGCGAGAAGGCTTTACGCCCAAAGTTATCCTCTCAATGGGGAACGATACTCGTATTATGCCCATCCGAAACACGCGGGTGATTTAACATGTTTATAGAGCCCAACACTTTCCCTCAACAGTGGAAATCCGTTCTGGAAATTGGCCAAATCCAGGTTGGCGAGGTCGCGGTTATAAAAGAGGCATATTCAATGCTCACGTCCCGATGGTTAAGTCTGATGGATAATGTCGCGGATCTTCTTCGAGAAGATTTTATGGATCCAGAAAGATACATCAAGCTCATATTTGACGACGATCAACTATCTACATCCAAAAAATATTTCTGGATTCTTGCGTGTATGCAGGAATTCCGAAGTAGCATCATGGACAACATCAGTCAATGGAGTCTCTACTACAAGGCCCGAATCGAGCCATTCGCCGATGATCACTCCCCGGAGTTAAAAGCTCTTGTCAACCAGATAGAAGAGTGATGCAGCATTCTCGAAGAAATCAAGCGTCAAATAGACGACACCGTTGAAACTGTCAAAGCTCGTCGGGATGGCCTATTCAACGCAAGTGCTCTAAGTGAAACCCGGAACTCAAATCACCTAGGACGGAATGTGAAGCTTCTCACATATGTGAGCATCTTCTACCTTCCTCTCGCATTTTGCGCCGCAGTATGGGCAATTCCGAATATCGATATGAGCGGCACAAAAACTGCCTTCAGTGTCACGGCTCTGGTACTCGGTTTAGTGAATTTTATGGTCGTGGCCAACTTGAGAAACCTTTCTCGTGTATTCGGAGATGTATACAAAGTTTGGAGAACTCGAGTTGTGCAACAGATGAAGAATGATCCCGAGGGCGATATGAATCAGACTGGTCGGAATCTGGAGAACTCGTGGCCTGAGCGGGTAGCTGGACCCTCGGAATGGTTGATTCTACGGTACCAGTTCATCAAGTTCTTTCGTCTGATCAAATCGTTCGTTCGCAGAAGGAAACCAAAGCGTGATGAAGGTTGTAAGTCTCCCATTCCGCATTCTGTTTTCTCCAGAGATCGCCCTATTGACTTCAGGGATAGCACTTTGGGAAGATATGGATCTTTAAGCCCAGTACATACGTCCTAGACTCCTGCGTCTATTCCAGATCGACAGAAGATGTTCCCTCATCTAGTCAGTACTTGCTAGCATACTAGACTAGAACATAGGCAATGGACTTGACATTTCAGATTCAGCATCAGAGATTCTCTTAGTAAAGCCGGAGTGATCAACTTCATGACTTGAACAACCTGCTGTTTCTCGGGTCTACTCTATAGCCATAGGTCAATGCAATGGTAGTTAAGATACGAGACATGAACAGCCATTTCTAATCTGATATGCCTCACTGCGCTGCGCGATGATACCTACAATTTTAGAAAACTCTTGCCATATACTCTGTCAAAGCTGTCCAGCATACAAGCCACGAAAGCCTTTTGTCTTACAAGTTCGTCTACACTCTAGAAGAAAGCATCACATCACACAGAGACGGGCCTGCCTGGATTGTGCGTAATTGCTATCGACGACAAGAAAGAAAATCGTAACGACCTTCCTCCGCCAGCCTGATCCAGCAAAAACCAAAACACCAAGACCCAACCCTAACGATGCTCTCCACATCATCATTAATATCGCTTCCTCGATTCAATCCCATTCCACCAAGCGTTCAATGTTCCAATGTCTCAGTCCGACAAGTAAGAGGCCATACTTCCACGGGTCATTCGCATAAAAGGGAATTCTGCTGGGTGGAGCAGAAGATCCTCCCTGCGATTGTCGCCAAAGAAGTGTAGGTGTTTTTTTTTCATGGATTTTCCGGTTTCTTTTTTGGCTGTTTCTGAGTAGAAGACAAAAGCAAGGACGAATCGGAGAACAGGTCTCATGGAAGCCAAGGCGCCCCAGAAGCCTCAAGGGGCAAGGAAGAAAGAAGATGCCATATGCAGGAGGAGTTTGGTCATAATGATCGTTGGAATATGCCATGTCCCAGTTAACTAACACACACAGACGAGAGACACGCAAATATGGGGTTTAGACGTAGCAAAGTCGGCGCGCGCATCACACATAAGGCAAGAGAGAAACATGAAACAGCGGCGGAGACGCAGGAAACGACGAAGACGAATTTGGAACCATCACAGAGTTTCTACGACCACGGTACGCCAGGCTTCGCGGATTTGAATCTAACGAAGTAATGAAAAAGAAGATGCAGAGGCGACAAGGATTAGACTTGAGTCATGGTCGCGCGGTAGGAAGGAGGAGGGCAGATTTGTTGAATAATTGCCGATCAAATAGCGTACTTGCGGGTCCATTCGCGAGCCGTCGCCTCGTACCGTGGGCGGTCCGTCTTGTAGACATGCGCGATCTCGGGAACCAGCGGGTCATCCGGGTTGGGGTCTGTGAGCATCGAGCAGATCGAGAGTAGGACTAGAGGGATATATTTAGCAACAAGGTTTAATGAATGTTTGTCGGGAGTGGCGAAATGGACTAGTTCGGCGAATTAAAAGTTTGACGCACCTTTAGAGATGGTGAGGGCAGGGCTCCATTGGTCCCTCAGGATGTCCAGACAGATACTGCCGTTGGAGTTGATGTTGGGGTGATAGATGCGGGTGGTGAAGTTGACCTTGGGGGGCTTGAATGGGTAGTCGGTGGGGAAGTGGATGGTGAGGAAGAAGACACCTCCGGAGTATGGCGAGTCAGACTGGAACATGACATGTTAGTATGAATGATACAATCAATCAAGATGGTCAGTCGTGCTGCATCTGGAGACGTTGTGGAAGGACTTTTGACGACGCTGCATAGCCCCTCCACAGCCCCTCCGCAGCCCGCCGCTTCAGGAATGGAATGAATCGACTTACAGGACCCATGATAGTTGCTTGCCAGTGGAACTATAGAGTGAAAGAAAAATTGAATGTCAGTATATCATCAAAACCATATCCAAGTCATCCCTCGAACAATCCGACGATATGCGGTTTGGGGGGGGGGTCTTCTTTCAGCCCCGCGGTACGATAAGGCTGCCCTTGGCACCGAGCGACCGACAAGAACGAGTGAACGAAGAACGCGAGGAAATCATACCAGATCATCTCCAACGGGGCCGGCGGAGCAGGAGGACGGGGGATCCCTATAAAACACAAGAAAAATGTCAGTCTCTGCAGTCTCTCTCGCTCGTGTGATGCCCACACCGTAGAGGGGTACGGGGTGGTAGGCAGATCCTTACCGGCCGAGATCAGTGAGTTCCTTGTTAATGCGCTTAAGAGCCATGACGGACGATGAGATGTGGTATGAGAGGAGGGAAAAAAGGGAGAGACTGGAGAGAAAGAGAGTGATGATCAGCGAGGGAGGGCAGGGCGAGTTGGATCAGTCAGGCGTTTCCACGTACGGTTACGTCTTTGTGTGGAAAAGAAGAAGAGAAAGAAGAAGAAAGAGGGGGAAAGTGGGCGGGCGGGTGTCTCATGGGTATTACCAATACGCGCCACACCATGACACATCCCGCCAGTGCGTATTTTTGGCGAGGACCCCTCGTAGTAGGGCTGGTCTGGATGCGTTGGTTTGGTCTGTACATGATGTATTCGGGTCTTTTACGGAGGTAATCTACATTTGTCTATGTCGTCTTTGGTACTCGTCAGAAGTTGGGATTTTATGGAATACAGATCTGCTTTATCATATGTTGGTATTTCAAAAAGTTGATGCCTCAGTTTTTTATTTTTCAACCCCTCGATGATGTCACGTGCGGGTGAGGCGCTGGCCTTGGCCTGATGGGGAAAGAATCCGCGCTCCGAGTTCTTCCATGTCTGGGAAGATTCTATACAAGTTTATATGACCCTGAGTACAGGGAAAGGAAAAGAATGCCAAATACGTAGTACAATATTAATCCAAATGCCACCTCAAACAAAGGCTTGCTTGCCGGTGATGGCTCGGCCCAGAATCAGAGCTGTCAAGGAAAAAGCAAATAATTAGTTGTCGGCCCAAGAGAACCAGCCCGCAAGATTGGGCATGCAAGGAATGGCAAGTCACTTACCGTGAATATCACTCTGACCCTCGTAGGTCTGCACCACAAACAGGTTGGCCACATGGCGACCAATGTGGTACTCGTCGCTGGCAGCATTACCACCAAAGATTTCTTGGAGACTGTCAAGCGTCAAAGAGTTAGCATCTTGTTTCGAGACAAGGCAACGGAAGATACATGAAACAAGCAAAAAAGAAAGGAAGGAAGGAAGGAAACATACATCCGTGAGTTGGCCAATGCCCGATCGCAGTTCTGCCGCTTGATCATGGAGATCATCTCTGGTGTAGCCTTGCCAGCATCCTTGAGACGAGCCACTTGAACCGCAGCCAATGTGCCGTAAGCAGCATCCGTCGCCGCATCAGCCAACTTCTTCTGAACGAGCTGGTACTTAGCCAGAGGGTTACCCTTGAACTGCTTGCGCTCGAGACTGTAATCCCGAGCACGGGCAAGACAGTCCTCCAGGGCACCCATGCTACCAAAAGCAATTCCCAGACGGGCACTGTTCAGGCAGGTGAACGGCCCCGTCAGGCCCTCCACATCGGGGAACATATTCTCCGCCGGCACGGGGCAGCCATCCATGTGGATCATACCAGTGATGGACGCCCGCAAGGCGCTCTTATTCTTAATAGCGGGAGTCTCGAAGGTACCTGGTGGGCAGCGCGAGCGCTCAACGATGAAACCCTTAATCTTTCCCGTCGTCTCCAGCTTGGCCCAGACCAGTGCCACGTCCGCGATGGGCGAGTTGGTGATCCAGGTCTTGCTGCCAGTCAGCAGATATGTGCCCTTCTGTGTCGGGTGCTCGCGGGCCACGGTTTCCATGGAGCCAGGGTCGGAGCCGTGATTTGGCTCGGTCAGGCCGAAGCAACCGGCGATCTTGCCCTTGGCCAAACCAGGGAGGAAGCGCTGCTTCTGTTCCTCTGTACCGAATTCATAGATACCCGTCATCGCCAATGAGCTCTGCACCGACATGCCTGATCGGTATCCGGAGTCCACGCGCTCGACCTCCTTGGTGATCAGGCCGGAGGCCACGGTGCTCACGCCAGCACACTCGTATCCCTCGATTGAAGCACCCAGAAGGCCGAGCTCGCCCATCTCCTCCAGAATCTTGCGGTCATAGTCTTCGTTGCGGTAGGCCTCTGTTCACGTCCAGGTGTCAATTAGTTTCAATGCCGAACAAACGAACTCGAAATCCCAGTCAATTGATTGGAAACACTCACCTAGGATCCGGGGCATCAACCGTTCCTGGCAGTACTGTCGCGCAGTATCCTGAATAGCCAATTCCTCTGGCGTATACAGCTCCTCCGCAGCGAGGGGGTCCTCCCAGTTAAACACTGCCGAGGAAGCATACCGACGACCAGCGACGGGACGACCAGACTGGATCGAGCGCGCAGCTGCACGCAGAAGAGAGCGATTCATCATTTTCAGAGTAACAAGAATATAATCAAAAACAAAATGAAAAGATGAGAGCGGAGAAAGTTGTCTGCAACGGGTTTATCGATCGGTTTGTTGCGGGGGAGTTCAATCAAATATGCGCTAGCCGCCGGAGAACCTCGGCAATTCTGGGACTTGCAAATCACCGAGCGCCATGCGGCGTGGCAAGGTCTGGGGTCACTCACGCCGAGTCCAATCGGGGCGGTGATGGTATTACGCTAGGCGATTCGATCGATTGCCCGGGTTTGGTGTGCCTTGTTTCGGTGTCTGGTCCCCAGTTCGGACTTTCTCGGTGCTCGTGTGCTATTCTGTACTCGGGAGACTCGGCATACCATGCTTTCAGACCAGCACCCAAGGGGCAAGTACATGCGAAGAGAGATACATGTGGAACTGGAGCTGCTATTCAGTATTTCTAAATTCTGTATTTGCCTATATTTAACTAGACAATCATAGTTGTCCGGCATCGATACTAATCATTATGTACAAGGGGTGTAGTAGAAGGACATTATCCAAGAAGAGGGACAGTGCTAGCCAGCATATGGCTATACAGCTCCCCATTATGCTGGCATCTGGCTCTGTAGGAAATCAAACACGCCCGTGGGGAAATACTCTTCATCGAATCCCCACAGATCTGTCATCATAGGGTCCATCGATCCTTCTGAAAGGCCCGGCTCATGCTTAGCCAACCCAATGCCCGGATCGAACCCATTGCTACGTTCCGCAGATAGTGGTGCCACGCCGAGTAGCGGAGGTGGATGGTTCAAGATGGTATCTCGCTCGCCCAGGATCTGAGCACCAGGGATGATGACCGGTTTGAACAGCGAGGATGTCTCGGATTGGGGGGTAGGCCCGCCTGACTGCTGGGTGCCATTCCGCTTCTCCCACTCTTCAAGGCCAGTGAGCATCTTTCGCAGACCGCGAGCAATGTGATGGCTCAGATGGCGCTCGCTGGCTCGCTGGCTACAGGATACCATGACCTCGACGATGCGCTCAACCAAAACCCGCACGTAGGGAATGTCAATGACCAAACCTGCTGAGGAAATAGAGGTACTTTGGCCCTGGGCGCACTGGGTGGAGCATGACTTGACGGCGATTTTCAAAAGAAATACCGCCGCAAAGGTAATCATACTGTGAAGGTACAGCGGTACACCGACCAGCGCGCGCTGGATGTCGCGCTCATCTAGGACCACTTGGAGTGTGCCGATCGCTGATTCAATAGCAATGTTGGCACGTTTCCTGCGCTCGAACGACATGGCTTTGGAGGAGGTGGAAGAATGATATGTTCGAAGGGCGACCGAGTTCAATTGCAGTCGAGAAAAGTTATAATGCATGTAGACGGCTTTGTAGGGATATGCACCGACGTGTCGACTCCCAGCTAATGTTGAGTTAGCACATTGATCGACCCATTTATTGGAGTAACGAACCAAGACGCGGTAGCCATGCTGATTTCCAATCTCCCAGTTCTTGGTCATACTGGTCGATTTTCGGGAATTCACTCTCGGGGACCTCGAGCTCCACGTCGGGGCCAAATGCAAAGTATATACGGGTTAGGACTATGAATAGGTCAACTTGGCTGTGCAGTCTGAGATCTCCTTGAGATATCGTTGGTGATTGCGTGAATGTGTTGTGTTGAGTGATGGCGGGGTCTTCGTGGATGATGGGAGGTCGACCGTAAGCGATCGAGAAATGGTGTTCGAGGGTCTTGAGATAGTTAGCAATCTAGAGCCGATTGTGGGTGAGCCCGAACAAGCATACATAGAGAAGGTACCATAATCTAGCGTGCTCCTTATGTTCAGGAGAGCCCTGTACAGCTTTGCGGAAGAATTGGTGAATATTACGCTCGGTCGCAATGCGAACAGCATATCCAGAGAGCTTCCAGCTCACGTCTGCAAGCCAGAAAGCCCCAATACACAGCGCCCGAATATCATCCAAGGTATGGTGATGTCCAAGCATTGATTCAGATGCGAGTTTGGCAAACTCTGTGTAGCAAGTATCGAATGTCCGCTCCTTCGTAGGCATATGGAGCGCCGTCACGGCAAGAATGGCAGCAGACAGCATAGAGGACGATCTCCGAGCGGACGTCAGGTCCTTGTGTGCCAGCAACGCCCCGTCCCAGAGGTATCTATTGAGCACCTGATCGAAGTGGTAGAACAGTTCCTCTGCCTCCTGTAGATCAACCACGCCGCGCGAGATGAAATCAGTCACCAAGGCCTGGTCCGGTGCATAATCTTCGCTCGGCGAATTCTCGCGATTTTCACTCAACTGCGTCACCTCGTACAAACTTCCCATGGGAGCCGTCACGAGCGATGTCGCACTCGTCTCCTCACGATCAATCTTGTATTGCAGCTGTTGTTGAGAAAAGGCATAGCTAGACGAACTAGACCCCGTTATCCTGCCTGTCGTAGTATCCGTTGAGTTGTTCTTGCTGTGATGCCCCAAACCATGACCGGATTCATCCTCCGATACTGTCGAGTCTTTACGCCCCCGTTTCTTCGAGGGCGTCTCGATCGACCCGCCGCCAGCCTGGTAGTACGATAGTTCCGGGAGCTGTGACTTCCTTAGCAAGTCGGTCATGGCCAGCTCGATCATGGTCTTCCAGCTAAATTTTTCCAAAACAATTATATTAGCATTGTTATTCTTTGCGCAACACAGACTCCGACTCCTCGCAAGGCACATTTCAGGGAACACATTGGAAGTTAGGGCTGACTCACTCGGCCTCATCCTCCAACAACGTCTGGAGGCTCTTATTGACAACGCACTCCAGTCCCATGCGCCGACATCGCGAACATGTCGCCTCACCTGCCTTCATATCACAGCGAACCTTGTGCTTTTTGCATTCCGTGCATGCGCGTATCCTCCGGGAGATCTTCGGCACATGCGCCTGTCGTTGATCCTCCGGCGTAAAGCTCCCTTGCGGCGAGGGTGGCGAAGCATCGCCATTGGCCTCGAAATGGATGCGATTTCGCTTCATGCTGCGAAGTTGCACCTCATCCCGCAAAGCAGACTCCGGGGAAAGCAGAAAGGCGGGGTTGGGGGGCTCCGGTTCTCGACCGATTAGTTTGCGGCCTGAGGCAGAAAGGGGGCCTGGTTCGGCACCGGTCACGTGTAGATGGGTCGAAGAGTGTTCCATGGTCATGTGAGTTGGGGCGCTAGTCCTAGTTAGGTTTAAATGGTGGCGCGCGTGTGAGCGGCGAGCGCGTCACTCTCGTGGCTGGCAGCTCTGGTAGCTTGAGAACTCCGTTCCGCGCAACTCTCAACCGTGACTGGCATTCGCCAAAGGATTCGCCAAAATGGGTATTAAAAGTGAGTGAGACCACAAACCCCTAGTTCTAGATATCTGCTAACAGATCATAGATCTCTACCAAGTAATCTCCGAGAATGCCCCCGATGCGATCAAGACGGGGGAGATCAAGAATCACTTCGGTCGCAAGGTCGCAATTGTAAGTCGAATTTCGGAAACCGACGTATATCCGGGACTCGAAGATGACTGACTGTGTGGGTATTTGGAATTATAGGACGCGTACGTCTAAAATCTACAATGCGACAGTCCACCAAAGAACACCACTAACCCAACACAGGTCCATGAGCATCTACAGTTTCCTGATCGCGGTCCGATCCGAAGGCCAACAGCTCATGAGCGAGTCTGGCGAGACAACTTCTCACCTGATGGGCATGTTCTACCGAACCCTGCGCATGGTCGATAACGGCATCAAGCCACTCTACGTCTTCGACGGAGCCCCGCCCAAGCTCAAGTCCGGCGAACTGGCCAAGCGAGGCGCACGCAAGGCGGAAGCAACCGAAGCGCACGAGGAAGCCAAGGAGACCGGTACCGCAGAGGAGGTGGAGAAGTTCTCACGGCGGACGGTGCGCGTGACGCGCGAGCACAACGCCGAGTGCAAGAAGCTGCTGAAGTTGATGGGCATCCCCTACATCGATGCACCAACAGAGGCTGAGGCACAGTGCGCGGTGCTGGCGCGCGCGGGCAAGGTCTATGCCGCTGCGTCGGAAGATATGGACACCTTGTGTTTCGAGGCGCCGATTCTGTTGCGTCACTTGACGTTTAGTGAGCAGCGGAAGGAGCCTATTCAGGAGATTCACTTGGATAAGGCGTTGGAAGGGCTTAACATGGACCGCAAGCAGGTATGCTCTGAATACGGACCCAACGACCGTTTTACATGAACCCTCTATTCAAAGTGCTAATCTCGCCACAACTTGACTATTCTAGTTCATTGACCTCTGCATCCTCCTCGGCTGTGACTATCTCGAGCCCATCCCCAAGGTGGGCCCAAGCACCGCCCTCGCCCTGATCCGCGAACACGGCAGCCTCGAAAAGGTCACCGAGTTCATGGACAAAGACCCGAAGAAGAAATACGTGATCCCCGACGACTGGCCCTACCAAGACGCGCGCGAGCTGTTCGCCAACCCGGACGTGCGTGACGCGAACGACCCAGAGTGTGACTTCAAGTGGGACGCGCCGGACGTGGAAGCTCTAGTGCAATTCCTGGTAGGCGACAAGGGGTTCAACGAGGATCGTGTGCGTAACGGTGCCGCACGACTGACCAAGAACCTCAAGAGTGCGCAGCAGTCGCGGTTGGAGGGTTTCTTCAAGCCGGTCGCACGCACGGATGAGCAGAAGGCCAGTCTCAAGCGGAAGCAAGATGAGAAGCTGCAAGAACAGAAGAAGCGCAAGAAGGAAGAAGCCAAGGCTAAGAAGGATGCTAAGGCTAAGCCTCGTGGTGCGAATTAGTTTTGCAGCTCTCGGTTGATGCTTTGTGACATAGCGGCTGCGACGCGGGAATCATTCCTCTTCGACTGGGATGTCTCAGCAGCGTTCCCCTTCTTCCATGCGGATAAAATTTCGTGTTTTTTCTGTCGATCTTTCTACGAGCTATGCGTTGGCGTTATGAGGTTTGTCTATTTCTTTGATGGTGGTGGGTATTTTTATGATCTCGATCGTGGGGGTGGGCAGTGATTATTCCATCCGGCTGCCCCGGTCACCCCGACCACTCTGGTCCATGGCATGGAGTCTAGCATCTCATACCAGCGAAAAATGGAATATTTACCAAATAGACAGATGTTCCATGTGATTTCTTATTCATCTACGTTTACCAGGCATGTTTCTCTGCGGTTGTGCGTGTAGGATCAGAAGATCATATCCTCGAGGTGGTACAAGAGATACCCACCCTTTTGGACTGATCCTTGCTCCCACAGGCCCTGGAATTTGTCAAATATTGCTAGATATAGGAGATATGACTATTTCTTGTTTCTATTACTTGATTTTGATCACTTCCAGCTTTAGTGGTGGTCCATCATGGTGGAGTTCAATGTGGTGCAGTTGTATAGTTCGACCAGAGCTAAGCGAGATGGACCCGAGAATGGGCTGTGAACAAAAGACCAGTGATCTCAACACCAAATATTGCAAATGATAAAAATACTATGAACGTGGATTTGAATCGATCATGGGCACCTCATCATCTATTTTAGAAGAATAAAAGAGCTTTGTGTGGTGTGGGATCAGTTGTTCGACCATCCAGTCCCTTGATTCGATGCGGGCGAGCAGCCAAATTGGGCATCGTGATCTCCCCCTCACTGCGTGTTTACGGGTCAATTTCGGGCCTTGATTCGGGATTGGAATCCATAAAAAACTGTTGAATGGTATTGATTCGGTTGTAGATGTTATTCTTTTGGTAAAAATATGTAAGTTGGGGTGTTGATAGCTTGTAGAATGTAGTGCTGGCGGCCAGGTTGGTTTAAGGCTGATGCCATATCAACCGATGGCCCGAGGCACGTAGTGGATGCGCGAGCAGGCTGAGAGCGCAGCGATCAGTGGAGTATAACGGTGATTACACGTTGGGCTTTGGTTCTATTGGTTCAAGATCATTGATCTAATGATTTAAAGGGGGGAGAAGGCCGATTTGTAGTGAGCGCCGGCTGTCCGTCGAGATATATTATCGGGTTACCCCTCCGTGATAGCCTCGTTTGCCACACGGCCTTGCAACGCGTAGACTTAATCCATACATATAGTGGCTAGTATATAGAAATGTCACGTCATAATGTAATAATTGTTGCTTAGAAATAGCTTTACTAGCATCATCAAGTATGAAATCCTTCTGTAGTCGTGATCACGTTGCTAGTAACAAGTGGACGTGGACGAAGATCACGGGGGAACAATGCAAGCGGTCAGAAAGATGGGCAGTTAGGGCTTCAGCAGGTCACAGCATCTCCGCAAGAGACCAACCACCACGATATCTGACAAAACTCCCCCCAATTCATCCCAAATCCCAGTCTAAGCTCGACTCCCAGTCCGAAGTCACGACATCATCGAGTCACAACGGCGTACCATGGACCAAGAGGCCCAGCCCTTTTTTTTGCCCAGTTGGCGGGGGTGCCAACGCATGTGCCTCGTGACGGCTGCAGGTCCTCAAGGCACCAACACGCAAGGGAGGAAGCTTTCACATCGGGACGGTAGCATCTGCAATAGAAGTATATCATGATTGTAGATCTCTGGAGTACATATACTGTAAGTACAATCTAGTCTGGAAGGTTGATGTGATTACTGGTGGTCCACTTCAACATCGACCGGACTAACCATCTCCTACTGTTGGGTACCTACTTATCTGGGCCTGATTCAGAGCAAGAAACTAGTAGTAGTAACCAAATGCCTTAAACTACTGCTGGTTAACTGTTCCCGGCAGTTCTTCTTTTTAGGTTCACACAGGAGGAAGATCCGGATTCCATTGCCTTTCTCCCCAGTGCTGCGTGAAGTCGGAAAGGAGTTCCACGGGCTGGTCGATCCCCTCCGGTTCCAGTGGAATGTGTCTATGCCAGAATGAGCCCTAGGGGGAGACATAAGAAGAAGATGGAAGGCCCCTTGGCGATCATGGGGAATACCTAGGCGATCTACTTATCAGAGGGAATATAGAGTTGGTACATTGTTCTGCAAAGTACGGAGATTGGGTTGCCAGATCGAGTGCGCGATTTCTGGTCATTTGGAGATGAAGGAAACCACCTCAATGATATGAAGAGAACGCGCTTTGTACGGTGACAAGAAGTGCAGGTTGCAGATTGCTGATTAAAGACTCGATCGATTTGAAGGCGCGAGAATGGGAGTGTTTCCCCCTCTCGTCTATTTCGTCTGCTCATCTGGGGGGAATGCGCGCCGCCAACCATTTTGCAAGGCGAGCGCCAGCAACAGGATAGAAAAGAACCTAGAGCATGGAGCAGAGTCTAGTAAATAATCCTATATGAAGAAGAAGAAAAGTAGTAATCAGCCAAGCAATCAAGAACACTCTTATCCACAGAGTCTGAAATATCAGAACGCGACAAGAAAAAAAAAAAAAGGACCCGTGCGATCGTTGTGGCCCCCGGAGGGTGATCTTGTGTCAACACCAGCCGCCTATAAATCGCGGATGCCCCGCTGCTCTTCCCACCCTCCCGCTTGCTGCTTCTTCTTCCTCTTTTCCTTTCTCCCACCCCCATCCACTTCCCTTTTTCGACTTGCAAATCTTTCAGGTTCTTCCTGATTATACTCATCTTCCAATCTCCCTAATCTAAATAACAAACACCACCTTTATCTCCCACCATGCCTCCCAAGAAGGCTACCAGCGTGACCAAGAAGGCCGCCGCCCCGGCCCACGCTTCCTACCGTGGTATGTTTCTTCTGATCCTGCACGCGTCCCCCATCGCGTAACAATAATTTGGGCATCGCTTGTGTCGCGAACGTCTGCTGATTCCATTCATATAGATATGATCAAGGATGCCATTGTCAACGTGAGTAGATCACCGTCGCCGCCCGGCTTGTTGTGATCTCGGGTCGCGCGCCCGACCGTGACACGTCCGGTCTGAGGCTTGGATCCAGCCACCACATCCATAGGGATGGCTTTTATTTCTTCTTTTGCATTGCTAACTGGCCTTTCTGTTAATAGCTGAAAGAGCGCAATGGTTCCAGGTACGTACTTGTTGTTGTGCGCAACATCTCGTCGGCGCGCTGTTCCTGGTCGCCTCCCGGCGGGTTCAGACCAGCGCGTGATGATTCCCACTTTCTTATTCTTTGGTAACCACCTACTAACTTGACTGCCCCATTATAGCCGTCAGGCCATTAAGAAGTATGTGTCGTCGAACAACAAGATCAACGTCGCATCTCAGGCCACTTTCGACGCTCAGTTCAACAAGGCCATCAAGGCTGGTGTTGAGAAGGGCGAGTTCACTCAGCCCAAGGGTAAGTGCCAATTGATCCCGGGTAATTCCCTGCGCGCATTGCTTGTCATTAGTTCACTGTCGCCTCGTGTCAATGTCTTTGTTTCTTGTAATAGCGCGCGGGGATTCCCTCGTCCTTGTTCTCATGTTATGATCATTTGCTGACGCGTCCTACCTTCAGGTCCCTCTGGTCCCGTGAAGCTGGCCAAGAAGGAGCCTGCTCCCAAGCCCGCCGCTAAGCCTGCTGCTAAGAAGGCCACCACTGCTAAGGTAAGCAATGCCATCTCGCTGGCGCAAAGACATTCTCGTCGCCCATGTACTCACAGCCTTAATAGAAGCCTGCCGCTAAGGCCACTGCCGCCAAGAAGACTGCTACTTCTGCTACCAAGAAGACCACCGCCCCCAAGGCTGCCACCACTGCCACCAAGCCCGCTGCGGCCAAGAAGGCTACCACTACTAAGAAGACCACTGCTGCCAAGCCCAAGGCCAACTCTGGTAAGGCCCGCAAGACCACGACCACTGCCGTATGTAGTCCTATTACCTGTCCGAACTCACCACCAACTGTGACGCCGAACTTTTCCCCCGTTGATCATCAAATCACTAACCTTGATCCCTTACAGGCACCGGCGATCGTTGAGCAGCCCAAGGTCATCGGCAAGACCAAGTCTGGCCGAGTCACCAAGACCACAGCGGCGCCCAAGGCCGCACCCAAGAAGCGTGCCACCCCCAAGAAATAGAGGATCCGCATCGTCGATGTAGTCCTCCCATTTCTCACGTGCGCTTTGTTTCCGGGAGGGCGATTTGATTCTCTATGATTTTTTTTTTCCTCTTCCGCTGTAATTTCTTCACCCTCCCTCTTTATCGACACCTCGATCTTGGTGGCTCGACTCTACCTCTGGCTCTGGCTATGATAGCTCTCTTGATGGTTCTGATGGTCTCTTTTCTTACCTTTTGTCCTCCTTCCCCTTTTCGTGCTCTTTTTTCTGGGAATATCTTTGTTATGATGGGCTTTGTCTTTTAACTCCAAAGTCGAAGGGATGGCGTCTTGCGGTGGGTTGTGTTCAATGGGGAAACCGTGTTTTTTTTTTTGGTTCGCTGTCTTGTTTTCTTGTTTCTTGTTTTTCTCCTGTGTTCTGTCGAATCCATGTGTTCAGATCGGATTCTGTCGGAGACGATGGTTGAATTGGAATCTTCTTTTGATCCGTGCCCTTGTGTGTTTGCTTTTGCAGGGTGTGTGTTGTGCAGATATACACGCGATGGATGGATGGATGGATTTGAGGGGAGTACAGTAGTTTAGTACAGTACTGGTTTCTGTTGTGGTAGTTGGTTGGAAGCATTCCGTAGTCTAACTATGAATCAATCAAGGACATTCGTTTCAAGGACTGTACATGCATTCGAAATCTTGTTGGTGAAGAATAGAGGGGTACTGTACTTGGATAAGTCTTGATCTCGTTTTTGGGTCTGGAGTACACGCAGACTGCAGTACAGGACTCTGAACGTCTTTCTGGATAGTACATGGTTACTGTGGCTTGGGTTGAATCACCTGACTCATTTTAATGCCTAGGTAGACTAGACTAGGGAAGGTTAGGCTCATCACCGCTAGAGCTTGGCGGGTTTCAACTCGCTCTGTGAACCTGTGATAAGAAACCCCTACACTAACTAGTAGTTACTGCTATGTGTGGGAATGTGTCATAGGGCTGTTGACTCCGCCTGCTTTATCTGGAGTAGGTTAGGGGTGGGAGGTTCTATTGGTGGGATTTCCCCGTTACTTGAACCGTACTTTGGTTATGACTCTACTTGTTTTACTTGAGGGAAACAATGTGTGATTGCCATACTATCCGTGTGCTGTAGTTTAGTACTCCGTACAAATAGAGGAGTTGGAGGTTGAGATTGGGGATGCTTTGCTTGGGTGGTCGGTAGACCGGGGAGAGTATCGACAGTTGAACGAGTGGGTGCTGTTAGGGTATTCCAATGATTTTTGACTGCAGCCAATAAGCTATGGTAGAGAGTACTTTTTTGTATGGCAATGACCCATAGAAAAAGCGCTGTCCTGATAACTTCTTCGTGGTCACTCCTTACTCCTTAGAAGTACATGGCTTTATCTATCAGTATCCGCGTCTTAATCACGACAGTGTTGTATTATTCGGATGTCGTATGTGGAGTCCCGAGTTATTTTTGGAATAGAAGTGCATAAGTTGAGTATAGTTAGGGGTAGAACTGACTACTGTATGTACAACTGTTCTGTAGAGTGTAGACCCCAGATGATATTCTAGAAGCACCCTGAAGATGAAGATAATATTAAGATAATAATAAGTATCGGAGATTAATGTCAAACTGACTAGTTCAGCCTACTCCCAAAACAACTACGGAGTTGTCAGGTGAACGAGCCCTAGACTTTGACCAGAACTCGAACTATTTCGGGCTGCGGACTAAATAAGCCTGGTGGCGCACGTGATGGGGATGCAATTTAAAGGCTGTCGGACCAAACTGGAGCGAATTGGGGGTTTTGGGATGGTGACGATATTTATGAACATCTTTCTCCTTGCTTTTTCTAACGTTTTTAGGGCCTCGGAGAATTCGTCATTGCGATCCTGGATCGATGAACTCGATGTCTGCATAGTCATCTGATGCTTTCCACCGAATAGACATAGGATTGCCAATCACAGCTCGCCTCGAAGTACTCTCCGTAAAGGATCTACTATTACTCCGTACTTGCCACAAAATTTCAATAGTTCAGAGGCTTTTACTCGGTAAGGATCCCTCGTAGAGTTTCGTCGCGAGTAAACTAAGTTGCTGCGCCACTCTTTGGGTCAGGTACGGTTAGTTTATTACCCTATTAACGCTAGAGTGGACACGCTCTTTAGTCTCCAGAATTTGGAAACGATATTAGCGTAACAAGCCGTGAATAAACTCCAGAGTACGGAGTATTTGTAGCCCTATGGATGGTTGCATAGGGTGGTTCTCTTCTCCAGTCAGAATAGAGAAGGTGTGCTAGAATACGTCACTCAGAGAACCTCCTTACAGCATGTTGGAGGGGCACACCCAATTGCCTCCAATTGCCCCCTCCTAAGGACCCCCAAAGATGCGCTGAGTTGTTCGGGGGCCCGAGGCACTATGCAATATGCATAAAAAAGGCGAATCGGCGACGGGACCCCGTGCATGATCAAGGCAGTTTACTGCTTCTTGTTGGCTCGGTCGCATCGATCCGGGCATAGGATTGAAGAGAAACCTGATTTGGGGTGCTATGGGGAGAATAATCCAACCCAGTTACGAGCAGTTATAGAGGGTGCCATAGATAAGAAACTGTTCCATATAACTTCTAGAGTAAGACTTGATGTTAGGTGCTTATCGAACCAAACTTAATATGTATACAGTCCACCAGCTTGTAGGCGGGTACCAGTATTCGTCAAATAACGTGCTCAGTAGTCAGTTTAATACGGAATACGGGAGTATTATTGATGCAGGAGCAAGCCAAGCCAAGCTGAGCAGTGGAGAACGGAGACCCCGTTGTAGGTGGTGGTTCACTGGTTAGGACTTAGTGCAACGTAATTCCGACGGGTCCCCTGGCCCCCAGTTCTTTTCACTTCCTCCCTGACAACCCTCAATCTCCCAAATCTCCCAAATCCCCCAAGCCACCGACTTCCCACCTCAGCCCCAGCTCTTCGACAACAACAACACTCCCACCACCCCCCATCGAAGATTTCTCTCGTCTTCAGTACACCAATAATCTCTCTTCTGTACTCTGTACTGTCTTCGCTCTTCCGAAACGCTCGAGCCTCTCCGTGAACCCGATCATGTTTATCCGTTGAAAACCTTCCATCTTGCCACGCCTTGGCTTGGCCGCCATCTCCGGCTTGAGATTGTCTCTTCCTTCGACACAAGTCGTCCAACCTCACTTGGTTCCTCTGCCCGTTCCTCTCGTTCTGTTCCGCTGGCACGCGGTCCGGTTCTCAACCTTTCTGGCCCCCCACCAATAAGGACCATTGCCGTCAGTTCGGGTTGCCGGCCCACGCAGAGCTCACGTCACCCCCCGTGTCCCTAAGAATCCTCTCGACGCTCTTGCACCTCCAGCACAAAGGTAATCATGCCGTCCTTCTCGAGCGAATCCTACCAGACGGCTACGGCGACCACTACAACAACCCATCCTCCTCGCTCGTTCGACTCTTCGCACCGCAAGTCGCATGACAAAAGCTCCGTCGGAAACACCTTTCTGTGGACCAACTGGCCTAACGGCGACGCCAATCACGACACTCACCAGAACGACCGCCCAGTGATCACCAATCTGAAGAACGGTAGCGCATATTCCCTGAATGGCACTCGGTCCAGCATCGGCTCCTATACGCGCGACCTGCCGCACTCCAAGGACGGCAGTATGAACTCACTAGGCAATGGCTCGATCAGGGATCCCCGAGACTCTGGTCGGCCATCAGCCATGTTGGATCGGAAACCATCGGATGCTGGGCCTGGAGCAGGCTCCGCGATATCCCCCGCTTCAAATCAACAGGTCAATGGCGGCACTACGACCTGGAGCCACCGGTCCGCTCAGGGGAAGACGATGGTCAATGGCGACTCTCACCGCCCCTCTGCAGATGAACACTCTATCACAGATCGGGCTACTAGCCCATCGACCTCGTTGCTGCAGATTCCCAATTCCGATGATGCAGGTCGTCACTCCCCAGACCCGGATCGTTTGACCCCGGGATCAAAACCCAGCCATCACCGCTACTCCTCCCCTCCCGCTCCCTCCTCTCCTGATACCACCATCATGCCAGAATCACAGCAGTCCAGTATGCGGCATCGACATTCGCTACAAGTGCCGCGGGCCCCTAGTGGTCGACGAAACAGCCGAGACCAAGGCGATGATACTGCCTACGCTACTGGCCGACTTTCCCCCACTTCAGCTGGACCGCGCCGCACATCATTCAGCCTGATTCGACGCACAACAAGAACACAGTCCGAATCCGTGGATGAAACAGTACCGGACGAGGAAGCCGCGCGATGGGCGGAAGCTATCAAACAAAAACGAGCATCACGGCGACGGCGCGAGGACGATGATGACGAACGAGTGATCGTCGGAACCAAAGTCGATCAGAACCACGTCAATTATGTCACTGCATACAACATGTTGACGGGTATTCGATTTACTGTCTCTCGAATCAATGCGAAAGTGGACCGGGAGTTGACCTCCGCAGACTTTCAAGCTAAACACAAGTTCTCCTTTGATATGTATGGCAATGCCCTTTGCACATTGTGTGATCCTCCCACAAATTTTCCTAGCTGACTTTTAACAGTACCGGCAACGAACTGATCCCCTCCGCAAAATACGACTTCAAATTCAAGGACTATGCGCCGTGGGTGTTCCGTCATCTGCGCGCCAAGTTCAACCTCGATCCCGCCGACTACCTGATGTCCCTGACCAGCAAGTATATTCTGTCCGAACTGGGCTCGCCTGGAAAGAGTGGTAGTTTCTTCTACTTCTCTCGTGACTACAAGTACATCATCAAGACCATCCACCATTCTGAACATAAGCTTCTACGGAAGATCTTGCCACTGTACTACAAGCACGTGCAAGACAACCCCAACACTTTGATCTCGCAATTCTACGGCCTGCACCGAGTTAAGATGGCATACGGCCGCAAGATCCACTTCGTCGTCATGAACAACCTGTTCCCGCCACACCGCGATATCCACCAAACGTTCGACCTGAAAGGCTCAACAATTGGCCGTGATTTGCAGGAGTCTGATCTGGTGAAGAACCCGCGGGCGACGATGAAGGATCTGAACTGGGTGCGAAGGGATCGTCATCTGCAGTGTGGACCCGAAAGGCGATCCGAATTCATCGAGCAATTGACCAAGGACGTGGAATTGCTCAAGAGGCTCAAGATAATGGACTATTCGCTACTTGTTGGCATCCATGATGTGGAGCGCGGCAACGAAGAGAAGCTCCGCGACAAGACGCTTCAAGTTTTCCAACCAGGTGGTCATCGTGAAGAAGAGGCCAAGGGTAACATGCTGATGCGGACGCCGTCGAAACTCGAGAACGAACGCAAGGCCCGTGAGCTACGCATGTTGATCAAGCGTGAGCGGCCAGTGCCCTTGGATAAAGCCGCGGCGAAGATGCCAGAGGAGGTTTTAGACTCGCGGAAAAAGAATCTGAAATTCTACTCTGACGACGGCGGGTTCCGCGCCACCCGTGAGGATGGCTCCTTTGGCGACGAGATTTACTACCTCGGCATCATTGACTGTCTCACGCACTACGGCATGGTCAAGAAGATTGAGAATTTCTTTAAGGGTCTCTCGCACGATCGGACTCAAATCTCCCCTATCCCCCCAGAGAGCTATGGAGATCGATTCGTGAACTTTGTCAAGGGTATCACCATGTCAAAGGAAGAGGCCGAGCGGCGACGTGAGTCGCAGGCCTCTGCTGCGGTGTTGAACGAGAAGCGCCAGTCCCGGTCTTCCTCTGTCGAGCGTACCATGCAGGCAGCCGAGAAGGAGGCGGCGAAGGATGTGTCCGTTACACACCCTCGCACCCTGGCCACCGTGTGGGACCCCGCAGATGCAGCCGGCCCAGGCCCAACATCCACCCTACCCATCGTCGATGAGGCTGGCGAAGCTAGCAGCGTCGGCGGCCACAGCTCGCACAGCCGACAGGGCCGTCGGTTGTCTGATAAGGAACTTCCTCCTGTGCCAACAGAAGAGCGCTTGCCAACCTCTACCAAGGGCAAGGAAATTGACCGGGGCGAAGATTACCTTGCGAACAAGCGCCAGCGGTAATCATCTTTTGCCCCGAGCGTTGTGCCTTGTCTCGTGAGGTGTCGGCGATCCTGTCCCGCAAGCGATGCATTCCATGTCTTTCCGTCTACCATCTTGTTTTTGTTTTCAATTCAGCGAGATATCCCCATGTTGCTCGATAGACCTGTTGTGTTTTCCCATTCCCGTCTTCAAACCCGTCTCCTCCAGGGCTGCATGAGTCTTGTGCGGATTGTGATTCCCCCTACCTTATTCTCTGCTTGTCCATGCTCTCCTCTGCTCTGCCCTCTCGATTGATCTACTTGCAACCAGTGCGTTTCCATTGAAACTGCCGATGTTCACGAGTGACGTCTATATTTCCTGTTGTTGAGCGTCTCTCATCCCCGTCTGTCTATCCCGTGTTATCCTTCTTATACGGTTTTCATCCTGCACTGAGTGGAGCGAAGCGATATCAAACCAAGACTCAAGATGAACTTGTTTCTTTGTACCTCGTCCCACTTCGGCTGTCCGCCTTTCCCGGGCACTTGCATTATCACCATGTCTCTTGCTCGACTCCAAAGATTCCATCACCTCTGTACCACCAACGAAACCCACCCACTGTCATTGTCATGGATTGTCCGATGAACCCGGCTATTTCCATCCACCACGTTCTCTCTCTATACATCACATGCCGACAGTCGCTGTCACGTCTTTCCTATCTCATTTTCCTTACTGTCTTCTCCCGTCTTGTCCTTTCGAATCGCAATTCAGCATTTTGAAGTCTCAAACTTTCCGTCTTTCACTCTAGCCCTTCGAGGCTGAATATTCGCTGCTATCGCGGCCTTCTTTTCTTTTCTCTTTCCCTTATTTTCCTTATCTAGTCTCATCCATGGACTGCTTCCATATGGATCCCCTTTTCTCTCCCTTCTTTTTCTTCTTGTTTTTCTTTTCTTTTTTACCCCTCCATTCTATTCTAAGTGGAGGGTCTTTCTTTTTCGTATTCTTCTTTGCTCTAAATTATTCGTGAGAATCACTCCATACATACCATACCCCTGTACCAATCACAATCACAATCACAATACCACTTTGGCATGGCTAGTTCTTGACTTTGTTTTTGCTTGAATTTGCGTATTCACGGCCTTGTCCCTGTCCTCGTTGCTACTCTTGTTTCTGTGCTTAGGCTTGGGCTTGTGTTTAAGCAAACCCACTTAACACCAAAACACCCTCCTTGTTTTTCCATACTTGTGCTCTTGGAGAATCGTGCTGAGATACCTGTGCTTGTTCTCGTCTACATCGAGACAAGACAAGACAAACACACAGACGGAGACGGAGATGGAGATAGACTGGGTTAGCAGGATACTAGATTTGAACGTGGGTGCGTTTACGCTTCTTGGGGTTGTTTTCTGTGATTCTATTGGGCCGAGTTGTAATTGTAGATTGGTTGTACTTGTGCAGGTGTGTATGTTTTTTGCAGATGTGTGGTTGGAGTGTGTAAGACGGTTTATTCACTAGAGAGTAGGATTCATGGATTGTCTATGGTTGTTGCCAAATTGGAGTTCAATTAATACCTGCGTGGAATGTTTAGATGCGGTCCCATGGGAATCAAACATGAGCAATGAGAGTGTATGAGCTTTGAGGGTTATCCGCATCCAAGAGCGTAGAGCCTGGTGAATCAACCCTCGAAAGGATTTGTACAAGTACAGCAAGAATGAAAGTGGAGTTTACCACACGAAGAGAACATGATATTAAATCTGTATCTCCATTTCCCTAGATCCTCATATTTTTAAGTCCATCCTAGAAAAAAAAGCACTAGCAGTGGAAATAAATGGATGAACGCCAGTCGCCCCTCCACAAACAATCGCCCGCCTAAAAACAACGCAAAGAAGAAAAGGTATCTCAAAGTTGACCGTAGTCGAACCGAGCTAGAACCGATGAGACACCCATAGGAGATAGCGAAAAAAAAGTGAAGGCCGAACCCTGCTAGCACTGCCAAATATGAACGCCAGGACTTCTCGAGAATTGGAATGGAGAAATCAGTACGCAAAAACCCGCAAACAATGTTGACCAGAAAAACAAAAACCGGAAGGGTGAGTGAGTCCGAGAGGAACAGGTGATGCGAGGGGGATGGGGAGGCAGCAACGCTGTGAACTCTCGGTCTTATGTCGTGACTGACAGCACTCACTCAGTCCGGCCCTGGGTGACCTTGGCTGCCTGGATGGCAGACATCTTCTGCAGCCAGCCCTGGGTAGGCTGGGGCTTCTTGACGGTGCGAAGGTCATCAGTGGCGAATCCCGAGATGCGCATGTTGAAGTTGCGCTCCAGGACGAGCTGGATGTCGCGAATCTCGAGGGTGGAGGAGGGACGCAGCTTGGCCAGGCGGCAGGCCTGGGTGATCACGTCGTCGACGAAGTCATCGGCCATCTGGAGCATGAACTGTGGACGAAGGTAAGTCTTTGTTTTTGTTTGGAGTTACTCTCACCTCAGGCTCGGCTGAGTGTATTTCTTACCTCCTCTGCATCGGGAGTCAGGTTCTCGTCCTCACCACCGCCGGTGACCTGGCGGACGAGGATGTCAAGCATCTTCTTGCTTAGAACATGCTGGCCTTCGCCCTCAAGGACGTATCCGGGGTGCTTCTGGATAGCTGGCTGGCCCATCACACCCATCTGGTTGTGACTGGGGCCACCGGAGAAGGTGGGGCGTGAGCCAGGCATGGGGACGGGTTCCGGGGTTGAGACGTTTAGGTTCTTGGGGATGACCATGTTGATGCTGCGGTTGGGAGTGTCTGTTGAGCGATTGGCCAGGTAGCCGGGAGGGTGAGTTTGCTGGTTGTTTGCGGCCTGATTGACTTGCTGGTTTTGCTGCTGACCTTGATTGCTGGTGTTGTAGTTGGCAGCTTGCTGCATCGCCGCTTGTTGCGAGAGAGGCCGAGGAGGGCCTTGGTTCATAGGCTGGGGTGGTCCAGTTGGGGTGGGCGTGGATCCGTCCGGGTTGGGTGTTTGGCTAAAGCTGACCTGTGCTCCTGGGGTGCCCTGCTGTGATGGTGGTTGGGGGCGCTGGATTGGTGGTTGCGCATTGGAAGGTGCGGGCGTCGCACCTGCCGGGGATGCGGAGGGTACCTGCCCTGGTTGTGAGGTAGACGGCGACATCACTTGCCCTGCCTGGTTACGAGCCGCATTTACAGCCGAGTTTATAGTATGGGGAGCTGGGGTTGGAGCCTGGCCAGGCATCGCATTTGTCGCGACACCGGCCTGGTTTGGAGGGGCGGCTTGCGGCGCAGGCACATTTGGTGCTGCTCCTGTAGGAACCGGAGGCTGCTGTGTTTGAGGTGCGCCTGTCATCTGTCCCTGCTGTTGACTCATTGGCTGACCAGGTTGAGCCTGTGCCTTGAAGCTTTCCTGCTGTTCCTTGAATTTAGTCAGGAAGTCACTCCCTTCCCGGAAAAGCTTCTCGGCCGCGAGCTGTCGGTTCTTGAACTCCTGCATTTCTTCCTGTGTCATGTTGCCCTGTCCCTGTCGCTGCGCAAACTGCTGGCGCAGGTCTGTGATTCGAGCCCGACCGACCTCCTGCTTCTGAAGCGCGATACCATATCGAAGCCGAGCCTCGGGGATCCAGTTTTGGACTTGTTCCTGCGTCACGTTCGGAGGGAGGTAAAAGTTCAGCGCGCTGACCTTTGCTTGGATCTGGGGAAGTAGCTGGGTGAGGTTTTGAGGGTTGTTGGACTGGGTACGCTGGACTGGCTGACCCTGCTGGGGCTGGCCTTGTTGCTGTTGCGCGGCGGCGGCGGCGGCTGCTTGTTGATGCTGCTGGAGGGCCTGCTGTCGGTTCTGCTGGAACATCCGCATGCCCTTCATCAAGTTTTGCGATAGCTGTGAGAGCTTGACATGCGCTGTCTGATATTCATGGCTCTGCGGATCGCGGGTGTTGAGAGCCTCCCACAGGTTGCGCACCAGCTGAGTGTGCTGGGCCTTCTGCTGGTCATTCAAGTGGGGGAGTTTCTGGACTTGATCGGTTCGAATCAGGTTGGAATGCTGCTGTGGTTGCACCATGGGCTGCTGCGGCGCCGGCGCCTGCTGCTGCTGGCCTGGCTGGCCCTGAACACCTTCCATATTGGCGACCACAGAGATGGGCTTGGAAAGCGGCGCGAAAGGCAGGCGAGCTGGATCGTGGAAGGGAGGGCAGGTACCGTTCGGTCGGAGAATTCGTCCGAGAAATATTATAAGTAGTCCGACAATATACCCTTCCTTACCACACGGAAAAGGTCGGATGAAGCCTGGATGATTGGGACTGATGGCAGGGTGGAATTTGGCCTGGAGAGATGAGGTCGGGAGGCAGTCTTGGCATCCGCCCAAACTCATCCAATGTCGCGACGGTGCACTCCAGTACCTACTCGTTTTCTCCGGAACGTTACGCGACCAAAGGTGAATAATTACGCATGAAGAGTGGAATATATGATGAGTCGCTTGCTGTGAACCCCCATTAATAATCCATATGGCAAGAATTTGTTTAATTTTCCACCAAAGGCAGCACTATACAAAGTGCTCCCGTACTTAGAGGCTGCAAGTGGATCTGGCGGAAAGAAGACATAAAGTGCATAAACTAGTCAACCATGATGAGAAAACACTATTTCTCATTACAAAAGCCACATTATAGTAGGCAGTGCCCTAAATCGTGTGTATGCTAGCTTATAGGACTAATCCCCGGGGCAGCTTTGTTGGATGTTGGTTTAAGCTCAATACTTATCATCAACAAAGTATGTATTCTAGGAGAGTTTTATTTGTAACTAGTTTAAGAAATTATTTGCATTTCATTCATCAATAATGCGACAAAGTCGAATAGTATGCCAAACACAAAGGCTGTTCGGGTCAGAGGTCATCATCGAACACATCAGACAGAGGGTGTCTTATTTGGCATGTTGCTGGATAGCAGGACATCAGTGATCCCAACACTTTCACACAATAGTCCACAAGTAAGTTCACGGAGCCTGGATGGGAATGGACAGGCCTCGTGTTTCTCGAGAAAGCCCGACGCTGTATGGGGCCCTCGGTCGTCCTCGTGGCCATCATCGAAGCAAGCTTATCAACACAAAAGTGATTGCGCAGCCAACCCTCATCAGTGGCGAGAGAAAGTTATGAGGGGAAGCTGATGATTCTTTCTCTGCAAACTCCGAACCACAACACGATCATTTAATCGGCATGTGTCCTCTGGGATAACCCCCAATCGCCTGTGCCCATTCCATCTTCAGACGCGAGTATTTTGGGAGCAACCGATGGGTCAGAGACTGGAAAGATCTTTTCAATGGAGATCATAATCAAGCTCCACTTCAGCCCATGAGTCCTCCAAGATCGCGGTCCATACCCGTGACTCGAGCCTCTAGCGTGCGTTTCCTCCGCTCAAGTTCTCTGATTTCCGCCAGTTCACGTTCAATGTCATCATCAGTAACATCCGGAGTATTAGGTTGTGAGACTGGCGCAGGGGTATAGTCATCCTCATCGTCTCCATACGAGCGGCGCATCTGCTCCAGCTCGGCGGTATTGGCAGCAACACGGTCTTCTAGCCGCGCAATCGATTTGGCGATCATCTCATGGCGGTAGCGTAAGCTAGCAATTTTTTCCTGTGCACCTGCAACGGGACTATCAATCGGTTAGGGCGGGGTTCTCGAATGTTGTACAGCAGACTTACTAGACATTGCATAGAATCTCTGCTCCGCGAAGCAAGACTTCAATGTTGACTTCTCCTCGTGGCCCCCGAGTAGATGTTCCTGCTGACCGCTTGATTTCCTCCATCATATCATAGCCCAGGACTCGCGCAACGGCGGACTGGTTGCGGTTGTTCCGGGCGGAGTAGATACGACTGGCCATAGATTCGGTCTCGGGCTCTGAAGGGAATGTCGTCCCGCGCCGGGTGGCACGCCGCTGTGCGCCTTGAGCTTTCGTCGAAGGATCGACTTGGAATAGTGCTCTTTCATGGACCTCGGTATCGCGAATCAAGGCGGTGATGTCGTGCGAGCCTAGTAGCGCGTTCGTGAAGATGCGGGGCGGAGGGAATCTGAGTGTAATTGTTTCGTGAGCTAACGGACCAGGATCTATTCAAAGGGCAGCAAGTACGGACGGTAGTTCCGCAATAGCACTTGATGAAAGAGCAATTTGCTCCAGGTGGGAGTCGAGTAGCGGCATGGTTATGTGTTGTTGTTGTTGTTGTTATAATCGCCAGTCGCCGTAGTCCCGCGGGTTGTTTTGGCCCTGTTGATGGAGCTCCGTTTCTGCCTCAGGCATAAAGTCGATGAGCCAACGATGGCAACAAACCGCTTCCATTGATGACGCTCTCAACAAATCTCGGTGTCTTGTTCCTTTTGGTAGTAGTACTGCTAACTACTCTTAAATTGCTCAACCAGTGCTGCTATCCCAATTTCTTCACCACTGCGGTTTGCTAGGACTCCCATCGGAGACGTTGCCAGTTGCCATTCCACCTGTAAGCTCCCCCTGACTAAGCACTGATCTGGTGTCTTGCGCCCGTCCTCGTCTCTTGACATCACATCACCCATCCACTTCATCAATCAGTCGCCCTGCCTATTTTACCCCCATCATTTCCCTGTTCCCAGTCAGATCGGTCTGTCGAAACTTGCCCTTCTCCTTTTCATCGTCGTTTCGTGCTCTATATCGCTCGTCCCCCCTACCTTCTCGAAGCTTCGGTGCTTGCTCAGCTGAGCTCTTAACGGCTTGGGAAAGATGCCTGCCGAGAGGCGTTCTCTACGATCAAACAACAAGTCCGATACCTCTTCATCTGCTAACGGTGAAAAGGCAAGCTCGAACTCCCAGAGCTCGAGTGCTAAAGACAAAGCCGCGCCCACGACCCGTGCCGCCGCCAACAAGGCCAAGTCGGCCCCGGCAAAGAAAGGCGCCGCCAAGGGCGCATCGAATAACGGAATGGGGGAGAATGATCAGTCCCACGTAAACGGTTCGAAGTCGGCAGAGAATGGAGTGAATGGTTCCGAGGATGTTGAGATGGGCGAGGATACGGCAGGTGCGCCAACATCCTCCTTCAACTCGAGTAAGGACCGGCATGGTAACGAGAAGATGACTGTTGTAGTGCCGCCGACCAAGGGCTCCAGATCATCCGGCAAGCCCGGTCAGGACAAGGAGGAGGACGTGACGATGGAGGGTGTGGAGGACGATGATGCGGAGAAGGCCGAGCCTGAGGTTGACCCAACGACCAAGGCTATTCAAGGTTGGTTTGACCCGTTGCTATTCCCCAATGAAGGAAGAACACATTATTTTCAAGTTTACACTTGCTGATTGTGAATCCCCTACTTTTTTTTCGCTGTGATTGCAGACATCAAGACCAACTTCACCCTGCTCGAGCGAGCCGTTGCCCACTTCGATCCCCGATTTACCCTTCGCGTCCTACGGTCGATATCGTCGATGCGGAAATACATCACCCCCGAGGTACTCGCCGAGGTGATTGTGGACACATACCAGGCTTCTAGCCCGGCGGCTTCATTCCTGCTCGGTGCCATTAACCAGCCTAGTGCCTTTGAGAACGCCCCTGCGATGGAGGTGGACTCGGAGAAGGCCAAGGCTGCCCCCAAGGAGGTTCTGCCCGAGGTGGACACCTACTTGTCTATCTTGGTGCAGATCTATATGTTTGATCAACGGCAAATCCAGAAGGGTGCCAAGTTCTCGACCGAGCTGATCGAGCGCCTACGCACTGTCAACCGCCGGACATTGGACTCCCTTGCAGCTCGTGTGTACTTTTATTACTCCCTCTTCTTCGAGCAGATTGCTCCGCTTCCCCCCTCGCCTGCAGCTACCGTGACTACCATTCGACAGCCATTGCTTACTGCACTGCGGACTGCTGTCCTGCGGAAGGATGTTGACACGCAGGCCACTGTCATGACTCTGCTTCTCCGCAACTACCTGTCCACCTCCCACATCACCCAGGCTGATCTCTTGATCTCGCACAATCGCTTCCCGGCCGCCGCTTCCAACAACCAGATTGCCCGCTACTTGTACTATCTTGGCCGGATCCGTGCCATTCAGCTGCAGTACACCGAGGCTCACAACCACCTGATTGGTGCTACCCGGAAGTCTCCTACCAGCAATGTCGCTCGTGGTTTCTACCAGGCCTCTCATAAGCTCCTTGTGGTGGTTGAGCTGCTGATGGGCGATATTCCTGACCGTGCAGTCTTCCGCCAACCGGCTCTGGAGAAGGCGATGCACCCATACTTCCTGCTCGCCCAGGCCGTCAGCGTCGGAGACCTGGATGGTTTCTTGAACATTGTCAACACCCACAGCTCGACCTACCGCAAGGATGGTACCTACACCCTGATCCTGCGCCTGCGCCAGAACGTGATCAAGACTGGTATCCGCATGATGTCCTTGTCCTACTCTCGCATCTCCCTGCGGGACATCTGCCTCCGCTTGGGTCTGGATAGCGAGGAGTCTGCCGAGTACATTGTGGCCAAGGCTATCCGTGATGGTGTCATCGAGGCCACGTTGGATCACGAGCATGGTTACATGAAGAGCAAGGAGGTTGGTGACATCTATGCCACCCGGGAACCGGGCGAGGCGTTCCACGAGCGCATTCGCGCTTGTCTGGCTCTCCACGACGAGAGTGTCAAGGTATGTACCGTCTTTCACCCGAGTGCTGCCCTGATTGGATGATTGCTAATTCAGACCCTTTTTTTCTCCTCCGTAGGCTATGCGATTCCCGATGAACCAGCACCGCCTGGAGCTGAAGAGTGCTCAGGAAGCTCGCGAGCGGGAGCGGGAGCTTGCCAAGGAGATCCAGGAAGGAGACATGGATGATGAGGATGCTGGCGGCGATTTCGATGCCATCTAAAGCAGGAGGGGTCATTGGTAATTGATACAGCATTTCTTTCCTCGTCGCGCTGGCCCCATGCATGGGTCTCTACCTTCGTAGTGGCCTTTTTTTCTACTTATGTGTTAATTGTGTGCGATCTCGCTCTTCTTATTTCTGTTGGATTGGTACGAGGGAGGGGAATGTGCGGGACCGAGACGGCCAGCGCGATCATTTCCGTGTCTTTTATACTGGAATTATTCTCTTTTATTTTGTAAGAACTTGTGTATTGTCCGAGTTGTTCTTTTACAGAGCATTTATGGTAGACCCGGATGGGGTGGTTGTCCCTCATAGGAATATGTGAGAACATGTTTGGTGTTATTTTCTAGAGAATACGGAGTACATAGTATCTGATCCGCTACGCCCAGTTGCGTGCTGATTCTAGGATGGTGTGTAGTGTGTATAATCGGGAAGGACATTCATGATCGGGAGTGAATACTGCTTCGCATATACTGCTTCTTTCGCACTTGGACTTCTTTCGTACAAGTCTAACCAGGGCCACTTAGACAACTATCTATTTCGAAACTGATGTGTAGGTATTTACCCACGTCAACTAGCGCCAAGTCAGACCAGGATATTTCCTTGATAGTCCCAGTCCCTTATCAAGTTATCGCTGGATTCTCGGAGCTGCAAGTTGGGGCTGCTCGTGGTCCGTGCTGTCCCGAGCTCGAAATCTTCCCGCCCGCAAGATTGTTTCCTGCTGACCTTATACCTGCCTCAATCGCTTTCCACCTACATTCAGATCTCTTAGATCCCCCGTCATCTTTATGTTTCATTCTTGAATCTACTGATTCGACTTATTATACGAGTTCCGTCCCGCCCTGAGCATGCGGGCTCGCACCCTTTCGGCCGCCGGGCTGACCATCACGCGGACTTCCTCAACCTCCGTGTGCTCGCAATGCCTTCGCGATGACCTCCGTTTGACCCAGGCCCTCATCCAATCTCGCAAATATCACCCTAGTCGCCGACAAGATGTCTCCCCGTTCGGTGCCGCAGCCACCGCGGCCCAGGCTATCTTCAAGGGCCTGCCGAAAGCACCTCCGGGAGTCTCGGTTGACCCATTGAGAATTGTGGGCAAGGAATTGAAGTTTTTGAGTAGTAACATTCGCCAATTATTGGGATCGGGTCATCCGGCGCTGGACAGGGTGGCCAAATATTACACTCGCAGCGAGGGAAAGCACATGCGGCCATTGCTCGTTCTGCTCATGTCCCAAGCGACGGCTCTTGATCCGCGCAAAGACCTCACGAGGACTCCCAACACAAACCCTGTCGATATCTCTCTCAGTCCACTCGCCATCCTCGAGGACACAAACCCAGACACAGACCCTATCGTGCCCAAGTCTGCCGCCACCCAAACCAGCTTTGTTGGTGACGAGAACATCCTGCCGAACCAGCGCCGGCTGGCTGAGATCACAGAACTTATCCATACTGCCTCCCTCCTCCACGACGATGTCATTGATAATGCGGATTCCCGCCGTGGCAGCCCCTCGGCAAATATTGAGTTCGGAAATAAGATGGCGGTGTTGGCTGGTGATTTCCTTCTGGGCCGGGCGTCTGTGGCACTGGCTCGATTGCTGGATCCGCAAGTGATTGAGCTTATGGCCACTGTGATCAACAACTTGGTGCAGGGCGAGTTCATGCAGCTGAAGAACACTGCCAAGGACGAGGCCAAGCCTGAGTACACCAACAATACTGTGGAGTACTATCTGCAAAAGACCTATCTGAAGACTGCCAGTCTGATCAGCAAGTCCTGCCGCTCTGCCGCGGTTCTGGGCTGCAGTGCTCCAGAGGTCGTTGAGGCTGCCTACGCCTATGGCCGCAACCTCGGTCTTGCATTCCAGTTGGTGGATGATATGTTGGATTATACTCTTACCGAGGCCGAGCTGGGCAAGCCTGCCGGTGCTGATCTGGAGTTGGGCCTGGCTACTGCTCCGCTATTGTTTGCGTGGAAGAGCAACCCTGAGCTGGGTCCTATGGTTGGCCGTAAGTTCCGTAGAGAAGGTGATGTTCAGCGGGTAAGTAATCTCATCATGTTTACATGGTTCGTGTTTCTTCAAACGTCTTGTACTAACTGCATCATAGGCTCGTGAGCTTGTCTACCACAGCAATGGTGTTGAGCAAACCCGTGCCCTGGCCCAAGACTATGCCGACAAGGCCGTGGCCGCCATCAGCGACTTCCCCGACAGCGAGGCTAAGGCGGGACTGATCGAGATGGCCGAGAAGACCATGAAGCGACGGAAGTAACGAGGAAAATCTCTTGTACTATTGTAAACATATCTTTGCTTTTTTTTCGATTGTTGAACCCCCCTTTGTTCTGGTTACTTTCGACTTGAAAGAACCGCGTGTATACCTACATTTTTTTTTAGATGCGCAGCTTAGACCCTAGATAGGAACGACTGGGTGGATTTGGATTTCCAAATTATTCTGATCATGGATCTTGAACTCTTGCAATTTGTATGGTAGCAGCTGCAGCTCTCCGAGTACGCAATCAAGTGTTCTGCAGGGCTGGCGTTCCTGACAGCTGGTCGGATCCTGCGGGGCAGGGCGGATACCCTTCCGTTATGTTCATTCAGTACACTGTATTTACATAAAATACAAATACTATTGCCCGTAAGATACAAATAATACAAAAACTATACTGTATTCTAATGATCACCAGACCCCCAGCACCTCCGTCATCCTGGCGTGCTTGGGAAGCTGCAACTCCACTTCTTAACTGCTTCTCCTCAGCCCGCGCGATCTGCTCAGCGCCCACTTCAACGCACTCGTTTTTGCTTTTCTACTGGAGCCGGTCTCTCATTGCCTCTCGCAAACTTGCTCTCTCTTATCGGGACATTGGTATCCCTCGAATTATGGAGCTATTGGCCCTCCCGCATTGATCGCCTATTCCCGATCGACCTGCTTCCCGATGGGTTCGCTCGGCAGCTTCCTCGTTGTATACGTGTTCGGGGGCCTCACATTCATCCCGCTGGTCCTTTCGCTGATCGTCCTTTATGCCTATTTGACCCTTCCGAATGCCCCTTCTCCCGATCAGCCGTACGAACCAGTTACCGATGTGCTTCGTCAGCCTACCGACGACGAGCATAGCTTGAAGTCTGGTACTGACCAGCTGGCCGAGAAGTTCCATCGCTCTCATGATTCCGAAGTAGCTACGGGATACTTTGCTGTTTGCCGTGAATATGTCCCTGGTGGAGTAAATGGGAAGCCTCCAGAGAGGACGACGCCAGCGGGGGAGGTCGTTGCTGCCGAAAGCCCCAGCGTTTATCAGGCTATGTACCGGAGTTTGTTCGACAGGAAACAAGCGCCTAGTATTGAGCCGGCGAAGTCGAATGGGAAGAATGTCAAACGCGCGCGGAATGTGTTTTATATTGTCCTTCGGTATGCACTCCTTGCTATCTGTGATCGTTTCGTATAATCGAATGGGAGTACTGATGATGATTGGCGCTGCCACAAGACATGGTCATTTGATGCTTTACGACGACGTGAATCAGGTCGAAGTTCGCTATGTCATCTCCCTCGCTCATCACGATGTGACCATTCACAGCGGCGGAGGGGATATTCCAGAGGGCGAGCTATGGATTAAACGCAATGCCATCTGTCTCTCGCGGCGACTGGATTCGCTCGGAGACCTGGGTGGCCCGACACCGCCGTTCTTTTTGTTTTCAGAAAACTTGTCGGACAAGGAGGATTTCTATCTTGCAATGCTTCGGAACCAGTCAAAGCTTTGGGATTCGCCGGACCGGCCTCCAAAGCGTCAGGAGTTTGACGTGAAGAATATTGTCTCGCTGGTTCAGCGTCTGCATTCTTCCGAGGAGCAATTGCAGACAAGTTGGATCAATGCTTTCTTTGGTCGTCTGTTCCTTGCCTTGTATCGAACACCTGAGCTGGAAGAGTTCGTGCGAAGCAAAATTGCCAAAAAGATTGCGCGCGTAAACAAGCCGAACTTTATTAGCAAGGTTGGCTTGCAGAGGATTGATATGGGCGAAGGTGCTCCATTCCTCACGAACCCCCGGTTGAAGGACCTGACCGTCGACGGTAATTGCTGTATCGAGGCAGATGTTCAATACTCGGGGAATTTCCGCGTGGAGATCTCGGCCACGGTGCGCATTGATCTGGGTCAACGGTTCAAAGCGAGGGAGGTGGATATTGTGCTGGCCGTGGTGTTGAAGAAGCTGGAGGGTCATCTGCTGGTCCGGTTCAAGCCTCCTCCTAGCAATCGATTTTGGATGTCCTTTGAGACCATGCCCAAGATTGAGATGGACGTTCAGCCCATTGTCAGCTCGAAGCAGATCACCTTCAGCCCCATCCTGCGCACCATCGAGAGTAAGATCCGAGAAGTGGTGGCCGAAAGCATCGTTTTGCCGTTCTGGGACGATGTCCCATTCATGGATACTCATGGCCAGGCTTTCCGTGGAGGCATCTGGCAGCGAGAGACCCCCGAACCTGAGACCCAGTTGGACATACCTGATGAATCGGGCGAGGCTCCAGCAACGCCGAAGAGCCTTCGTGGAGAAACCTCACTCGAAGCTCTCAAGTCGAAGGACGACCGAACATTGAGCATGCCTGTCCTCTCCGAGTCCAATCCTGCCAATGCTAAAGTCAAATCCCGCAAGGGCCTGAAGCCATCGGTTTTGGACTTACCAAATGTATCAACCGCCGCTGCCACCAGTTTCGAGAGATCTGAGAGCATGCCGTTGCCCCGCGCCATCCGATCCCAGACCTTTTCCCACGCTGCTGACCCGGTGGTCACGACAGACAATGCCAATCTAGTGGTGACGGAGCCCAAGAGTGACAAGAAGAACAGTGCCACCAGCGCCATGATTGAAATCTCAAAGCGCTCTCCGCCTGCTTCTCCGAACCGGACACCAAGCAACTCTCCGCCCAGTGGAGGCATCATGATGCCTGAGAACGCAATTCACAGCCGTGGGTCCTCCGTTGCAGATTCTATCGATGGTCTCAGCTTCTACAGCGACCATGTCATCCAAAGTCCATCCTCTGCTCGTTTCGACAACAATTCCTTATCGGGACCGCGAAACTCTCGAGGAAGCTCTACCACTTCCCTTGGCAGCGACAAGCCTCGGCGGCGTAGCACTATCGAGACTTTGGCCAAATCACTCTCGTCGAACATGAATTCAGACGAGAAGTCTATCGGAAACATGACCATTGGATCAGCAACTGCCGCCGCGAAGAAATGGAGTTGGAGTGTGTTTGGTAAAGGTGACATGACTTCTGACGAGCCATCTCGGACTGCGACAGGGGCCTTGAACGAGCCCATTGGTCGTGGACACCCTCATCTCCCGCCGGGAGCGCCTCTGCCGCGACCAGACAAGTACGCTCTGAAACGGAATTCGGGGACCCTGCCTAAACGCAAGCCCGTGGGAGTGCCATCACCCTTGCCCGAGAAGTCCAGCACGAACGAGACTCGACCCGTCCCTCCTCCCCCTCTACCTCGCAGAAAATCCAGCACAAATGGTCCTCGGCCCGTCCCTCCTCCTCCAGTACCACGCAGGAAACCCATTCCCCAGTCTCTCCGCACCGATGATCCTGCCCGCGATTTGCTTGTTGTCCAAGCGCCATATGATTCTGCACCAGACAGTCCAGCTACTGGCGAGCTGGAACTGGATGAGGCTTCGACAGGGCCGTCTATCCTGGAGAGCGAGACCTCTTCGAAAGCGGATACCTCTGAAGTAGATCAGAACTGGGACGAGGATGATGGACAAGACGTCGAGTCTTTACCACCCGTGGATCACGCGCTTTCTTCTACTCCGGAAAGTAGCGAGGCATTACCGACTATCGAGCCAGTCCAAGTGCATTCTTCGTGATTCATACGAGTCGTTTTACCAAGAGATGGAATTATACCTGGCTCTGGGGCGCAACTTGTATGGCTATGTGGTTTCTGAGGTTTGAAATTGGTGTTGGATGGAATGGATACATTGTCACATATTATGTTAGACTTTCTCGTTGAGTGTCGGAGTGGACATTCCGTCCCTTGGAGTACAGGTGGGAGAATTATATCCTTTCAAGTGAAATCAAAGATGGGTCGTAGTAGTTGTAGGACTCGATGTACATCCACAGAACTTGGGTTCTCTTGGACTCGTAGTATCCACCTACTTATAATGCTAGATGGATTACAACTCTTTTCATGACGAGACTCTTATTCTAAAATAACACATTTAATACCCGCGTATGAATATTTGTGTTGCCTGTTGCGTGCAGGAGTATTACGCGGCGTCGTAGCCCATGAGACGCGGCCATGTCTTTTGGAAAGTCTTTCAGGAATTTTTTTAGGAAGACTTTGAGGATATCTTTTGAGAGGTCTTTTGAGATGTCTTTAGAGATGTCTTTTGGGGTCTCTTTTTGATGAAGGGATGGAACCCGAGAGGCTTAGGCGTCGCCAAGACTGACAGGCGCCAGCTTTCCCCCAACGTCATTGCTCTCCACGTGCAGTGGATTCTGCTACCTTCAAGAACCACTGCTCTCTCTCTTACACTCTCCCCGGTCGGCGCAAGCTTCAAAATTGGCCCCTATCTGCGCAGTTGGGACTCGGGATCTGCCCGTGAACCACACACCTTATCCATCCTGGTTCCCCTGAGTCCGCATTCCGCCTCCCGCATCGCACCACTGCCACCATGAGTCGGTAAGGCGGCATGGCCTCCCCTGCCACGCGCGAGATGCAGATGGATTAACCTCAATCGCGCAGGACCGAGGCCGATCTGGCCATTAATATCCGAAAGGCTACTAGCATTGGTAAGTTGGCTTGGTTCCCCGGGGTGTGCCGGATTGAGGGGTTCAGGAGAGGGTTCTGGATTGAGGCTAACTGTTCGGCTTGCGATAGAGGAAACCGCGCCTAAACGTATGTGTATCGTTGGGTTTCGATTGATTGTTGCGGCGATAGTGTTGCGTTCTGAGTTCGATGGCGACTGATACCCGTTGGTGGTTGTAGGGAAGCATGTGCGGAGCTGCATTGTGTACACGTGGGACCACAAGTCGTCGGCGGCCTTTTGGGCGGGCATGAAAGTGTATGTATTCTGGGTTGCGGATGGGAGGAAAGGTGCGCTGGGATATATGGCTGACTTGTGTGCTTTCTCGTTGTAGGCAGCCTGTCCTCGCCGACGAGGTCCAGACGTTCAAGGCGCTCATCACGATCCACAAGGTTCTTCAAGAGGGCCACCCCATCGTCGTGCGCGAGGCGCAGCAGCATTCCAATTGGATCGATAGCTTGATGAGAGGTGTGGGAGGAGACGGAGTTCGAGGTATGGCGCGTTCCTCGCTGAGTGGCGTAGCTGGTCTGCCCCGGAGAAGATGGGTAGACGATGGACATGAATGTTGACAATGGCGGGATAGGATACGCCCCCCTTATTCGCGAATACGTCTTCTTCCTCGAGTCGAAGCTGAACTTCCATCGCAATCACCCCGAATTCAATGGTACGCCGATGCTGGACGATTGGAGGTGGAAGGAGGAGCACAGGTTGACTGACGGATACAGGCTTGTTCGAGTACGAGGAATACATCAGCTTGAAGACGATCAATGATCCGAATGAGGGGTATGCGCCGTTTCTGGTTCCTGGGCTGGAGAATATGGACCACTGACAGAGCTATAGATACGAGACTATTACCGACCTTATGACTCTGCAGGATCAGATTGATGGCTTCCAGAAGCTGATCTTCTCGCATTTCCAGTCGGGTACTAACAATGAGTGCCGAATCTCCGCGCTGGTGCCTCTTGTGCAGGAGAGCTATGGTATCTACAAGTTCATTACTAGCATGCTGCGCGCAATGCACACAAGTATGGTCACCCGATACACGATTGGAATTGTTTTAAGAAGCACTTGTTAACATCTGCCTTGTAGCAACTGGAGACGACGAAGCCCTTGAGCCGCTCCGGTCCCGTTACGATGCCCAGCACCACCGCCTTGTTCGGTTCTACTACGAATGCTCCAACTTGCGCTACTTGACCAGTCTGATCACTATCCCGAAGCTGCCACAAGACCCGCCAAGCCTTCTAGGCGATGACGAGGATCGTCCAGCTCTACCAAAGCGCCCGACAAAGGAAGTTGAGCATCAACCCTCGCCTCCGCCCAAGGTGACCGCCGAGCCAGAGCCCATTAGCGACTTCTGGACCAACGAGGCTAGGCGCCAGCAAGAAGAATACGAGGCGGAGCAAGCCCGTCTGCAGCAGCAATGGAACGACCAGCAACAGCAGCAGATGCTTGCCCAGCAGCAGGCCCAGCGCGACTTTGAGGAGCAGCAGCGTCTCCAAGCCGAGCAGCAACGTCTGGCACAGGAACAGCTTCTCCGGGATCAGTACTCGACACAGACGCAGGGCCGCCTCGCCGAACTGGAGCAGGAGAACCTCAACGCTCGTGCTCAGTACGAGCGTGATCAGCTCATGCTGCAACAGTACGACCGTCGTGTCAAGGATCTGGAGGAGCAGATGAACCAGCTGAACTCCAACATGAACTTGCAGAACGCCTCCAAGGACGAACAGATTCGGGCTTTGCAGGAACAGGTAAACACTTGGCGCACCAAGTACGAGGCCTTGGCCAAGCTGTACTCCCAGCTACGACAGGAGCACTTGGATCTTCTGCAGACCACCAAGAGCCTGAAGCTCAAGGCCGCTTCTGCACAGGAGGCTATTGATCGTCGGGAGAAGCTGGAGCGCGAGCTCAAGACCAAGAACCTGGAGCTGGCCGATATGATCCGAGAGCGTGACCGCGCTCTCCACGACAAAGACCGTGTGACTGGTACCAACAAGGATGAGCTGGAGAAGATCAAGAGGGAGCTTCGCATGGCTCTGGAGCGCGCTGAGAATGCTGAGCGGTCAAAGGGCACAGAGATCTCCTCTATGTTGTCCAAGTACAACCGTGAGATGGCTGATCTCGAGGAGGCTCTTCGGGTAAGCAGCTGCCATTCCATGGTGTATGGGGACTTTCTTGTGCTAACCAATGTATAGAACAAAACTCGTGCTCTTGAGGACATCTCGGGCCGCAACAACGAGCGTTCAGAAGACCACGAACTGGCCCTTCTGGAGAAGGATGAGGAGATTGAGGTGTACAAGTCGGGCATGGAACAGGCACTGATGGAGCTCGAGGAGCTGAAGCTGGTAAGTAATATTCCGAGAACGGGATTGTCTTTGCGATACTAACCCGTGATTGTCCTCCTGCAGAGCCAAGGCGATGTCGACCATGCTCTGGACAGCCAGATTGACACTGTGCTCCACGGTACTGTGGCCAAGATCAACGATATCATCGACTCCGTGCTGCAGACTGGTGTGCAACGTGTGGATGATGCTCTTTATGAGCTCGACTCATCCATGCAAGCTGGTAACCAAAATGCATCGCCGCCTTACGTGCTGTCGCAGATTGAGAAGGCTTCCGCCTCTGCCACCGAGTTCTCGACTGCCTTCAATAACTTTATCGCCGATGGTCCCAACAGTCCTCATGCTGAGATCATTCGCACCGTGTCCGTATTCTCGGGCTCCATTGCTGACACTCTGAGCAACACCAAGGGTCTGTCTCGATTCGCTAATGACGACAAGGGCTCCGATCAGCTATTTAACGCGGCTCGCAAGTCCGCCCAGGCCACCGTCCGCTTCTTCCGGGGTCTCCAGTCTTTCCGTCTCGAGGGGATGGAGCCACTGCAGAAGACTGATGTGGTCATTAACAACAACCTGGAGGTCCAGCGAGACCTGCAGGCCTTGTCGAAGATGGTCGAGTCCTTCCAGCCCAAGAGCAGCAAGATCGCCACCAACGGTGATCTGGGCGACCTGGTCGACCAGGAACTGCTCAAGGCTGCCGATGCCATCGACGCCGCCGCTCAACGCCTGGCCAAGCTCAAGAACAAGCCCCGTGACGGCTACTCGACGTACGAGCTGCGCATCAACGATGCTATTCTGGCAGCTGCCATCGCCGTGACCAACGCCATTGCCGAGCTGATCAAGGCCGCCACGGAGTCACAGCAAGAGATTGTTCGTGAGGGTCGCGGCAGCTCGACGCGTACTGCCTTCTACAAGAAGAACAACCGCTGGACCGAGGGTCTGATCTCCGCAGCCAAGGCCGTCGCCACGTCCACTAACACCCTCATCGAGACGGCTGACGGAGTCATCTCGGGCCGCAACTCTCCCGAGCAGCTCATTGTCGCTTCCAACGATGTCGCCGCTAGTACCGCCCAGCTCGTTGCTGCAAGCCGTGTCAAGGCTACATTCATGAGCAAGACTCAGGATCGCCTGGAAGGCGCCAGCAAGGCTGTTGGTGCCGCGTGCCGTGCTCTCGTGCGACAGGTGCAGGATATCATCAGGGAGAAGCACAGCGGAGATACCGACGCAGAGGATTACGCGAAGCTGAGCTCGCACGAGTTCAAGGTTCGCGAGATGGAGCAACAGGTATGTTTGTCTTGTGTTTTTAGTTTTCTATTTCTCGACCACTGCCTTTCCACATCTCCTCTACCCTTCATCGCCCTTCCACCCCGTGTTTACAACATGTGCTAACCATTCCCTTCTCTTGCAGGTCGAAATCCTCCAACTCGAAAACAGCCTCGCTCGCGCCCGTACACGTCTCGGTGAGATGCGCAAGATCTCATACCAGGAGGAATAATCGTGTCTCGTCCCATTCCCCAAGCTCCTTTGCCATTTGTTTCCCGCGCTTGGGCTTTTCTCTCCCCCGACCGTGTATATCCTGGAATTCATCTTGGGCCGTGTCTGTTCCCATCCTCCAATACTGTTCATTCTATTTGCCTGCCAATAGCTCTTGTTTCGAGTGCTTAGCGAAATGTACTCAGGTCCTTCTTGAACTTCGGTCTCTCTATGGCCATATCCTGTCCCCGTAGCATCCATCCTGTAGCCCCTATTCCACAAAGCTCGTAAGACACCCCCTATCCATGCACGACTCATGTCCTCGTATCGCTGTCTCACCGACTCTGTCTCGCAAGCCCCATACCCACGTCTAGACCTTCGACCCCTGACCTCGCCGTCCATACACCAATCCAGACCTTCCCACGGTCGGCAACCCTCCAATTCCATCCCATCCCATCCCAAACCACCCAATCCAATTCCAGTAGCAATCCCCAAAACCCGAACAACACCTCGTAAACCCCGACCGCATTTATCCATTCTTTGTTCCTCGACACCTAAATCCACCCAATCGCAATCGACGCACAGTCCCCGCGCTGTCAGACGGACCCCTGCTTCCGCGGTCCCACGGATCCGGATCAAGCACGCGCCCTTTGATGTGGCTGCATGAACCATGTCTCCACTGGACTCCACCGACTCCACCGACCCGCAGATCGGCAGTCTTGGCATCAACGTCGGACAAAGAAAGCTCGAGACAACGTAGTACCAATCAACCCAATGCATCGCACAGGTCGCTCTACAACAAAGAAATCTCAATTTCCATCATGCTCGAGGAACTGTAATACTGTCCAAATCCTGAGTATACACGTCATACATTGCATACAAAGACAATCCGAGTCCGCATGTACATTTACATCCAGTCCATACAAGGGTCCAGACTTGGAGATTTCAACAGGATGAAACAAGTTTGTACGAACTCTACAGACGGGAAAAGAATTAATTGATTTCTCCTCTTGTATTGGAATTTCTATCCTAAACTATCTAGAGGACCCGTTGTGTTTTGTCGAATGTCGCACCCCTTCCTGTGCAGGGCGAAATTCTCAAGACCAAGCGACAAAACAGGCTTCGTGTGAAGGCAGGACTGCTCACCCAGCCACGGCAACACAACCACAGGTATGAAAACAAAAAAAAATAAGAAAAGCAGAACAGCCCGTAGAAAGAAAATGGGAAATGGGACAACCATGACGGCAATGGACGACGCGGGCGAGAAACGAATCAAACCGAAGAGAACCGAAGCACAAAATCCATGTGGGATCGCACCATTTTTTGTGTTTTTTTGTGTTTTTTTGGTAATTTTTTTGTTGTCAGTAGTGTCACTAATGCCTTGTGTCATGGTTTGTAAAGTCGGTAGTGATCACCTAGGCGCCTTCCAGGTTGAGCATCTCATCCATTGGGAAGGTGTCATCGAACTCATTGCCTTCCAGGGGGAACCACTGAACAGCAGTCAAAGAGAGATCACCATTCACCTGCGAGTCAACATCCTTGTCGTCGGTAGAGGTATCGTGAGGTGTCACTGGAACGATGCCATTTGGACCTCTGAGAATTTCAAGTTCGTCAATAGCAGCAATGAACTCATTGTTGACAGGAATGTATCCACTGTCGTTGAGAGCATCGTTGACCAGCTTTTGACCACGAGGGAACTGGCCAAGCCAGGGCATATTGTTCACGTGAATCTTGCGGGGGCGACGGACTTTCTCGGAAGGACGACGAGGAGAGTATTGGTAGTTCGGGTGCGCCATGGCATGAAGCTTTTTCTTTTCTTCAGCAAGCTCCTTGAAAGTGTTTCGGACATCAGGAGCCTCGTTGCGCCACATATCAGCAATAATGCGAGCTGAGTAGGTTAGCACTGTGATGACAGAACGGATCATACATGACTCACAAATCTCAGTGTTTGGAAGGTTAGGGTTCGCATCACTAATGGCATGATGATGGTGCTGGCGGTACAGAATGAACGAGTTTGGAGGGCGAGGAATGTGAGCGCGTTCGACCGGAATTTCAAGTCCATCTCCAATAGCGGCTTTAACCAATTCGGTTAGCAGCTTATGAGTTCGAAGGTCCAGGGGCAGTAGCGGTGGATTATGATTAAGCGGGAGAATGCGAATGGCGCTGATAGCGAAGTCCAATACCGCAGAAATTGGCAGTTCGAGATGGCATCTGTCATATATGAGTACACAAAGTCAAGTCAGAAGTGAGAGATACTTACTCCAGAAGGAAGGCCACGTCGCGAATGAGATCGTATCCATGGCGCCTGACAATATTGAAAGGGACCACAATCTCATTGTTGGTACTAGAGAGATTCGCAAGACCATTCCGCCAAATCAACTCCATTGCTTGTTCCGCGGGGCTGTAGGCCTCGAAGAAGTCCGGTGGAAGGGAGGCAACATCCATAGTGGACTCTGGGTGAGTCCAAAGGATATGCTCACCCACCACCGTCTTGTTCCAGCCGGGCGGAGCCATTTTGACGGGTGAGTTGAAAGGCAGTTGTCAGTGAAGTGAGAGAGAGTTGTAAGTGAAAGGAAAATGGGAGAAAGTTGGGAGAGAAAGGGAGGAGAAGGGTATGGCGAGAGAGAAGAGGGGTAGGGAGGAAAGGAAGAAGAGGGATTCGGGGTAGGGGAGGAAGTATTTAAGATAAACGGGGGGAGGCCTGGGACGGCTTTGTTCACTAGTGTCGATTAAGAGAGCCAATCAGGGCGCAGGATTCGGGGGTCCTAGGCATAGTGGGTCTCCTAGAGAAAGTGGATCCGTGTTGACAGTGGCTGCCTTGCTTGTTTGGGTCTGGTGTCCTGCCTGCCGGATTCGGATGATTCTGCCGGTTTTCCACAATGGACGCGAGTACCACCAGTATTTGTAAGGGGGGAAAAAGATCCCCCCTGATTCAGAGTACGAGAACGCATGGAAACATTGCCAATGGGGGGGTTTTTTTTAATTGTCGAGTATTTTTAAAAAAACTACATACCGACTCGAATTTAAGCATGTTCAATTCGGGGCTAAATTAAAGTGGTGTAACGTGGTATGTAAATGTGGGGGATCGGCTTCAGCCCTACACGCCACACTGAATTGAGCCCCACAAGACCCGCTAAATATTGCATATGAATACTTTAAAATTGTCAATTAATAGTTTAATACCCTTTCATCCTAAGTTCCAATTCATCCCATACTAAACTTAAAAAGTTCGGACCATTTTGCAGGGAAAAAAACCGTCCCAAGTATATTGCATCTATACCAGGCCCAAAATGTCCGTGGTGCTTCCATCCATTATCCAGTACCAGGCCCTGTCCACCGCCTTTCTGGCCAAGGACACCCCCCCAAATTGATTGCCATAGCAACGCATCCCCCCCAAGGCAGCGATTTGCCCGTTTGGGTAATTGTTTGCTCCCAGTGATTGGCTCCCGGACTCACCCAAAAGGCCAAGCTTTGCGGGTATGTACCCCGTCCACACCCGCACACCTTAATTTATATATATCCCAATGCTCAAGTACTAACCCCCAGGACACTAGCGCCCCCAAGGCAGCAGTCGTAAGTCCCGTTTAGGCAATCCATGGAATTCTATGGAATCGCACAAACAGTACAGCCTTTAGAGGTACCCTGGCATACCTGTACAGCAAATTTTTGCTGAGATCGGATGAAACGGTACCCACTTTCGATGTATTTATCCCAAGTAGGCCCAGTTTCATCCCAAGGCAGCCGTTGCCAGGTAACTGCCAGGCCGTTGCCGGGAGGCCAGTCACTACAGCAACAAGCGGTGGCCTCGATGCCTCAAACCACGAGAGCCAAACAGCCCAGCTCTACGAGATAGAATGGACAGACACAGTACGAATAGAAGCATTAAAGCTGTATTGAGCGTGAATATGGTATCTGGTAAACTAGTAAATGGCGTAAACGAGTCCCCAATCACTCCCCCTGCGAAGGCGAGTTCCAATCGCTGGCCCAGATGAACGTAGGACAACGCCATTGTGTACCATTCTCCTTATCGCCGCTGGGACCGAGAGGCCGCGGACAGATCCAGAATGCGCGGCCGCGGTTCATGCCCGGCTTCTTTGTAGTCAAGCTGACGCATGGTTCTTGGTGGCTGTCGCAGCGGGGCGCGGGTTTCTTCGTGAATAGCTTGTTCCAGTCTTCTTTGCTGACGATGGGGTCGATGAAAGTGTCTGTTTGGGACTTGCTGGGCGCGGATTGTGTAGAACGGGTCGCTGGGGCGGAGGACTGGGTATCGGTGGTGGGTTCGAAGGGCTGGAAGGTGGATCCTGCGGTGTTAGTGATGAGAGACGTGTTCGCACTGTTTTTCGTAGGCGATGATGTCCCGTCGTAGCTGGGTTGGGTATTGTACTTTGGCGAGTTTGTAGATGGCTTGCTGGAGGTGCTGCCCTCGACAGGCTTCGGCTTGAAGAAGCCTTTGAGTGTCTTCTGGCCTGCTGCGGCGATGGATGCAGATTGTGTGGCAGAGGACTTGGAGCGTTTCACGGACGTCACTGTTGCCGGCTGTGATCTTTTGCGGGAGAGGGTATTCGAGGGTTGATTCTGACTGGAGATCGATGGGTTGAGAGGCTTTTCACTGGGTGTGGGTGATTGTAATGCGGTGGCTTCTGTGTCCAGAGACACGGGCGTCTTGTCGATAGCACTGGCCGTGGAGGACGCGCGGGAGAGACTGGGAGCTGGCTTGCGGGCGAACATGTCCTTGATGCTACGGCGCTTGTCGACATCGAACTCGGGTAGCAAGCGTCCCGACCCTGGTAGCATCCACTGCGACGCGAACTCCTGCTGACGCTCGCCGTTCTTGAACGTTCCTGGCGGATTCATAACATCCCGAATGTGTACCAGTTCTCCATCGCGAGGTATGTTATCCTTAAAGACAGCGTAAACAGGGCAATGATCCGATCCCTAAACATCACAGAGTCAGCAAGTATCCGACAACAACGCGAACCTGCACACGTACCATCAAGCCCTCTTGGATATTCGAGTCCGCAAACCAGTCCTTCATGTCGAGACTGCACAGCACATAGTCGATACGCGCCCCAAAGTTGCCCGGTCGAGTATTGAGTCTTGTGTCCCAACAGGTGTACATCCCAGCTCGGTCAGGATGGAAAGACCTGCATATGTCGTGCATCACAGGCTTCTCTCTGCCTTCCTCGCGGGATCCAACAACCTTCCCATCTTCCAGCAGCTGGTTGAACATCCTCCGGGATTGAACGGAAATGTACGCGTCCTCTGTTGACTGGTTCTTGCGAATGGCTTCCAGTGCATGAGCCGAGTCGATGGCCTGCTTGGCAATGTTGATGTCGCCGGTCACAAACACCCGCTTCCCCATCGCGACCAGGTTCCGGATTCGAGCGTCAAGAGCATTGAGGAAACCGAGGCGGAAAGTATCACGGCTTTCGTCTCGATTGGCTGGACAATATACTCCGATGAGCACGAAGGCTGGGAATTCGAGTACGACACATCGCCCTTCGGAGTCCAGTATCGCTGGGTCAATGGGCTCGTCGGGGACTCTGCCCTCATCCTCTTCGCCATTGGAGTCAGAGTCTTCCGGGACAGCGGCCGGTCTTCTCAGCTGCTCAAGAGTCGGGTATCCTCCAATCTGCTGGTCTTCTGGAAGATCGCGGAAAGGTACTGATGAATTGGGTGGGCATAGAACACCGAAGATGCCCTCTTCAGCACGTATTGGCGCACATGTCGCATTGCGCGTGTATATCACGACTCCAGAGTATCCTGCTGGGTATTAGCTTTTGTCGGAACGCATTGCTAGAGGGTGACACTCGCCTTTCTTGACTCGGGGCAGACTGAAATAGCAGTCCCATCCCGGGACAAGGACCATATCATCCCGCAGGTCTTTTCGTTGAATTTTGGTCTCCTGGAGGACCACGATATCCGATTCTAGGATATCGAACATGGACTATGACATTGTGAGTGAACGCATCATGTGGACATGCATCTGGAAAGCTAACCTCGAAGGTCCGAGTCCCTCTCCATGGCTCGTAGGAGAATGGGTTTCTTGGTCACTCATTTAGCAGTTGCATTCGCTTCTCCCCGAGAGCTTTACATACCGAATCCCGTTAACTGCGATACATAGTCAGCACCAGTATTCCAGCCAAGGCCCACTCCTTCGAGCCAGAGACAAGCCACTCACCGTTCCACGTCGTGATGCGAAACCCCATGGCCGGCGACTGGCACACAGCAACAGCGCATACCCTGGAGCTTCAGAAACGATACTAATCACCAAGTCAGACGCGTCAACACGAATTTCAGCGTCGTCTACAGCTCTACGAAGCTCGCTGAGCGCTGTCGACTTGGTGTCACGTGAGGGTGGAGTGACATCAGGTTACATAAGCCGGGGGATCACGGGAGTCCACTAAAGCGGCTCGGATTTCAACGTACGACGTGCTTCGACTCCTCTCCCCTCCAGCAAACCACCTGCAGTCCACCCACAACCACCACCATGTTCGCTCAGCGCAACATTGCCCGCTTCGCCCAGCGTGCCTCCCAGCAGGCTCGCTCGGTCGCCCAGCGCCGCTTCAACTCCGCCGAGGCCAAGCCCTCTTGGATCGTCGACAACGAGTTCAACCGTGAGCGTGCTGCCGTCAAGCACCACGCCGCCTCTACCAGCGGTGCGTGAAGACCCCAATTGAACCTGTGGCCGGTGGAATACTGTTTTTCCGGGGTCGGAATATTCGCAACTGCTTCGTACTGACTCAATGGCTCTGCAGACCTGTGGCGCAAGCTGTCGATCTTGTATGTGTTTTTCTCGGCGGAGCGGCGGGCTCGAATTCTCCTGCTGTGACCTGCATGGGACACTACTGACCATCTTCCGTGCAGCGCTGTTATCCCCTGCCTGATCGGCGGTGGCCTTAACGCCTACAACCTGTGGAACGAGCACTGGGAGCACTGGGACCACATGCCTCCTTTGGAGGAGCGCACCGAGTACCCCTACCAGAACATCCGCTCGAAGAACTTCCCCTGGGGTGACGGTGACAAGGTGAGTCTACCCCATACCCAGCCGACCGAGATACTAGGTACACACTTGCTAACCGCCTCACTCTACAGACCATCTTGTAAGTATCAACCCACACCTTCAAGGCACACAAATTTCGAACAAGCAGCATGCCACAATCCTCGTCAAGCTCGTGCTTGCACATCCACATATACACCCTTCCCCTTGCCACCATCCCACCAGATCGGGGGCTATTACTGCTCCTCATGCAGGGTTCACCGCTAACACCCACACAGCTGGAACTCCGATGTCAACTACCACAACAAGGACAAGGCTACCTAAGCCAATCGCTCTCCTACCGACAACAACCCACCAAAAGCTCGCGTGCGAGCCTCAATGCGTGTTTGGGAGATCGTATCTTTGGTCTTGAGTGCACAGTTCAAATGTACATCTATCGCAGATTGTGTTCCGCGGAATTAGATTCCGCAACCTGGTGATGAAAGATCCGTGTGATGGAATGAAGTGAAGCTTGCCGTATTCTTTCCTTCTCGTGCTTTTCCTATGTCAAGTGTCTATCTAGATCGGAATTGACTGATTTAGAGCCATGTACAAAGTGGTGGTGGTGTCGTGATGTAGATTTGTAGGGCTGTTGTGGGCGGGACCTATCCATATATATCCACATCCAGGTTTACAACCCAGATGTTCTGGATACCCCTACGCGATGTTTTGACTTACTTATCACGTCTGTCAAGCGAACATGCATTCGGAAAACACTCGTGTTATTGTTATTAGGCATAACATTCATTGCATCTAGCTATCCAGCTATGCTTCATGCGTATCATGAACCAAGTCTACACACCATTGGTACTCATGCCACTAACTAATCATACAGACCACGATCAAATCTCCGCACCCCTCCGCTTCCTCAAGTCCAGATACTTCGCCGCATAATCATTAGCCAAGACCGGATCCCCCGTCAAATGCATAACAGTAGCCTTCTTAGCCATCATCTCCGTCTGGCCCAGAATATCCTCAATCTCCTCATAAGCATCATACGCTGAATCAATATACCCCAGCCCCCGATTAACATACTCCTTCCTCGCCAACGTCCGCTCCCCACCCTGCTGAGATGACAATTCCCCCGCAACACCCATATTCGCATCAACGAGCAGCGAATACGCACGCGCCGTCAGAGCAGAGTCCTCCGCCTCCAGGATCTGCGGCATGATGCTCTCGACTAGTTCGGCGGTGGCCTCGAATTCGCGGAGGGATAGGAGGACAGCTGCGAGAGTGCAGATGGCTTCCCATAGGTCGAAGAGGACCTTTGAGCGGTGGGCGATGCTTGCGGCGCGCATGGCGAGGGAGAAGCCGCGTTGTGGATGGCCGGATTTTTCGAGGATGCGGGCTTTTAGGCAGAGGAGTTTGATTTGGGAGTGGACGTCGAAGTTTTCGGGTTGCATGGAGTTGGCGGCTTGTTCGACCATGCGTAGGGCGCGGCCGGTGTCGCCTTGGCGGAGGGTGTATTCGATGGTGTGGAAGGCGAGGAGGAGGCGCATGTCGAAGTCGAGGAGTTGGATGGCTTGTAGTTGGGCGAGGATGTGTTCGACGGCTACCTTGTCGTCGCTGGGGAGATGTTAGCGGTGGAATGACGGGGAGTAGAGATGCGGGGACGGTTACCGGTTGATTTGTCGTCGTAGTTGGAGGAGACCGGAATAGTAGGTCCAGGAGTTGTTGTATTTGAAGGCTCGTAGCCGTTCCGGATCGACCTTGTTCATGCGAGCAAAGGCTTCCTTGTAATTGCCCTTTTGTGCCAGCTGTTCAAGATTAGCGTCTGTATTCATATTGACATCCAGGCTCATGACTCACGATTTGGCAATTCCGGAATGTAAGCTTCACAAAATCCTCGTATGGATGGCCGTCCATGTAACATTCGCGGAAGACTTCGGTGTCCAGCCACGCGAGGTGAGTGGCGCCTGTATCCACATGGTTAGCTTCACATCCAGTGTTGCATAAGCCTACGACACCATACCTATCCGTGCATACATGGCGCTTTGAAGCAGTATGTGCGCGCCAGTGGGATTCGCAAGGCCCTTGGTGACATTGATATGGGATGCTCGAACAAATGATTCGACAATTGTGGCAAGGCTCTCTCCCTGATAGTTGTCAGCATCAATGTACCGGCCCTTCAAAGGACGACTGTCAAAGACCCACTTGTTGCATCTCCAACTTCGCCTCGCTGAGCAACGTTGTGCTCATCAGTGACCACATTTCGGTCTCCTTTGCCTTGAATTTAAGAAACATAAGGCCTTCTTTTTCATTACCCAGCATTCCGCTATTTTGTACCTCCCGCATCTGCTCCGGGAACGCCTTGCCAAAGTGATACAGCCAGCTCATACAGAAATTGAGGCAGTTCATGTCATGAGACTCGCGAGCGATGGCGACGGCTTCTTGCACGGCAGAAATGGCTTCGCTGAAGCATTCAAAGTCGGCCTGGATGATGGCTAGGTTCAGAAGCGCAAATTGATAGGCGCTGCGGTCGGAGTTGCTATGCATGGTGTAGTCGAAATATCGGTGGAGGTTGTCGAATGCTGATGTGTAGTCACCCGCTCGCCAGGCATCGAGATATCTGCAACTGCTTAGTACGAGTTCGTTCCAGATATGGGGGCCAGGTAAGGGTGAACTCACTCCAGATAGTACATCAGTACTGGAGCATTTGAATCGGAGGTCATGATACGCTTGAGTTGTGCTCTCATCTCCTCGGGAACTCTGCCCCCGAGTCCTACACCTCGTCAGTATCTAGAAGAATGCATATCCAGGCTAAAAAAGAACGTACTTTGCAGCTCCCCAACTTGGAACTCAATCAGCCGCTCCGCATCCTTGACACTGACCACGCCCTCATCCTCTTCATCGTCATCGATGCTGCCATACACCACATGCGAAAGGTATGCACTGGAATTGAAGCCATGCAAATGGAGATTGATATCGACAGGGGCCTGCTTGTCAGAGGCATTCCTCCTCGCCCACATATTGTACGTAGGCAATCGATACTTCACAAAACCAGTCCACAGCGTGACCGAATCATGGAATTGCAACCGCGTGTACTCCAAATACGCCCTGCGCACGAACGCACCCAGCGGCGAGCTCCGCGACAGCCGCATACCCTCATTCTCCGGCGCAAGACCATTGTCTCGATCATGAATCAACTGCTCGCGTGTCTTTGTGAGCAAGGAGGGTAGGTCGTCGTTGAAGAACACCTCGAGCGCATCCAGCGAGTCTAGTGACCAGATCTTCTTGAGAAACAAATCCCACAATGATCGGCCCGGTACGGACGACTCATGGCCCGACAGCACCTTCTCAATCTCGGTGATGCGCGGTAGGTAGTGTTTCTCCCATTGCTTATCGGCGGGATCTAAAGGGAATAGGCCCGCGGTCAGGAAAGAAAGGACATCGATGGCGGACGAGTTGGGGACGAGTCCATCAGTGTAAACTGTTATCAGGCCCAGCAGAGAGATCCTCCACGGTGTCAGATAGCGCGTCATTTTGACGAGAAATGGCCCATTTTCCGGGCCTATCCAGCTGTTTTTGAGTCTCGAATGCTCTCACGACCGTGTGCCAGGGCGCGTTTGGCAGTGAATGTTGATAAGTGACCGATAACTGCCTGAGGCTACGAGGCCGCGATCGACGATGCCCCGCCAAAAAATACATCCCGCGAAATGACGCATTGCTTCTACTTTTCTCTCTTTGGAACTCCCAATTGACTCGATTCACCATGGCGGAAGCTGTAACGACCTTTGACCTGCAAGGCGCCCTCCCCCTCGTTGCCCGGGGCAAGGTTCGCGACCTGTACGAGGTCGACGAGAAGACTTTGCTCTTCGTTGCGAGTGATCGCATCTCCGCCTACGATGTGATCATGGAGAATGTACGAGGCTAAGATGTCCCCTACTACCACCGTACAATTGCTGATGCTTTGAATATGAATAGGGTGTCCCTAACAAGGGCGTCTTGCTCACCCTCTGCACCAAGACCTGGTTCCAGATTCTCTCGGAGGCTATTCCTACTCTCCGCACCCATTTTATCACCCTCGACCTTCCTCCCCAGATCCCCGAGTCGCTTCGTCCCACTCTGCAGAACCGGAGTATGCAGGTGCGCAAGCTTCGCATTCTTCCCATCGAGGCTATCGTCCGTGGATACATCACCGGCTCTGCCTGGAAGGAGTATCAGAAATCCGGCACCGTGCATGGGATCAAGGTCGCCCCAGGCCTGAAGGAGAGCGAGGCCTTCCCCGATGGACCCATCTACACCCCCAGCACGAAGGCGGAGTTGGGCGAGCACGATGAGAACATCCACCCCGACCAGGGTACGTCTGCGCGGAATGACATTCGAGTTTCTTTTCGGAAGTATGGCTAACCATGGACTATACACAGCTACTGCTATCGTCGGCGAGCCTTACGCCTCCATTATTGCTTCGCTCGCCGTGCAGCTGTACAAAGCTGCCCATGCCTACGCCCTCAAGCGGGGCGTCATCATCGCCGACACCAAGTTTGAGTTTGGCGTTGACGAGGAGACGAATGAGGTTGTTCTGGCTGATGAGGTCTTGACACCCGATTCGTCCCGCTTCTGGCCCAAGGACTCGTATGTGGTTGGTCAGGGTCAGTCTAGCTTCGACAAGCAGTATCTGCGTGACTGGCTGGTCTCGCAGGGTCTGAAGGGCAAGGAGGGTGTTCGTATGAGCGATGAGGTTGTCCAGAAGACTGCTGAGAAGTACAAGGAGGCCTGGGAGAAGATTACTGGTGGTAACTAGAGTGGGAATTTGGGTCTTACTATATATCTTGGAGTTGTGCCACCTGAAAGAGGGTATGATCCTGTGTATGTCTTTATGAATTGATATTGAGGACGGAATGAAAAAGGAATTGTAAATGTCCAATGGTTGATACAAGTTCTCATGTCCCGAACACGGACATGGTACATCAAAAAATAATATACAAGGGAAGATGCTCAGACAATCTACTCATCCCATTCCGACTTCAATCCCTTCAACCCCTTTTCTTTCGTCGTAGAGCTCTTCTGACCAACCTCCTCCGTCGGCACCTTCTTATCCGTCCAACCAGACCGAACACCCTCATCAATAGGCAACGCATCCGCACCACAAATCCGCCTCTCCTCCTCAATATCAGCCTCGCCCATCCCATTCGTCGCCCAAACCTTATGAATGCGCAGATCAAACGGTCCCTCGATACGGTCCGTCAAACCAATTCCAATACTCTTCACCCGCGAGCGAAGCAGACACGTCTGCGGCTCCATCACGTATCCATGATTCGTCCGGACAAACGAGTTGAACGGCAACAGGACAGTCTCCCACCCCGTCGTACCGGCAGTCGTGGCGCTAGAAGAAGAGGAGATGATGGTGGATTCGGGCGGGAAGTCGGACAGAGCATCGGGGATACCCTGTGGATACAGTGATTCCTCGAGATCGGCGTTTTCGGCGGATCGCGAGCGCAGCGCTTGTTGCATTGGTGTTTGGCCGTGGACGCGGTGGTGTCGGGTGTACAGTCTGTGTTGATGGATATCGGTTTCCACGATAGAGTCGGTCTGGATATTCACTGTATACCGACGGCCGTCGGACTTGATGCGAAGAGCAAGATAAGCGTAGGGATCAACGTCCCAGAAAAGACGGCCGAAGAGCCAAAAGCCGCGATCTCTGTTGCGGAATGCGGCGTATCCTATTCATCACCACCCGAGTAATTAGTATCCCCGTTTCCCTCGTCTGATGCACGACGGAAGACGTACCGGTCCTTTCAACGCGCCAGTTCACCGGTAGCTTAGTGGAGATGCTTCCATGGAAGCGCGCATGTGCAGGGGTATTCGATGCAGGTTCCGCGGGTTCAAAATCCAAGCTCGCCGTGCTGAATCCGCCGACTACGCGGTCGGCCATCGTCTTGCAGCCTTCGACTTCGGATGCATCTTCAAAGTTCAAGAGGACGTAGGGCTTGGTCGGGGTATGGAGGGCTTCGGTGTTCCAAGCTGGAGATTGTAGGCATTGCGCGGTTAGCTTGGTGATTATCGATCGGGAGGAGAACAGAGCGCGACACTAACCTATCTTTGAGAGGCGGCTGAATTCTTCGGCGCTTCGCTTGAAGAAGCCGCCCTGGGCAGCCAAGCTCCGAGTTGGGATCATTGCTTATCTGAGAAGGCTATGATCTCGAGGAGGGGTTTGGAGGAGGGAATAGCTGGAGGTGCTTGGCGATGATTTTTGGATGATGTCGGCGTCCCGAGGTGGCGTGAAGGAGTTGCGCGCCGATCTGCCGCGATAAGATAACGGGCTTGGCTTCTACTGGGAGCTTGTATACAACCTCATGTACTATTTTGGGTTAAAATTGTATTTGTATATTTACGAATGGACCCAATATTCAAGCTTTTAGAGGGTTAGAAAATGGGTTTCGAAAGGAACTATGATAAGGACCACAACACTGTTCTGGGAGACGAATAGAAAACGCACTGATCTGTATCTGGAAGGACATCAGGGACAGCAAGTAGCGTCGCTGGAAATAGGGTTCACGGAGTAAACCATAAACCTAGTACAGGGATGAATATATTTCAACATCTTTGCATTCATTTGTCTCTTTTCTTCTACTTATCTGACTATAAGAGGGTATTCTACCCATGTCCTGTCCTGTAATCCGAATATACTAGCTTCATTTGCAAAGTTTCCCTTCCCGGGTCTCTGGTGGTCATTCCGTGCCTCCATCCGGCATCGGCACCAAGAAAAGAGGCGGTTTAAGCTTAAAGTATTGTCGGCGGCTGGACAGACTTGTATTTCCGAAAGAAAACCCGGAGGGAAGATCCCCAAGAGCTTCTGCTCGGCGTTCTTGATCGTGAACCTATTCTCTGCTATGACTTGTCTTGCAGTATGGATCATCTACAACCAACAAACCCATCTATACCTTACGCAGCCTGAACGTCATGATAACTTGAATGAACTGGATGGAACCATCATAAGCCAGTTTACAGGAACATCGGAGTTAATCTTCTGCCCTGTACAACAGCTATACCTCAATGTTTCCGTACGATCATGTTATGCAAGACCCATGGAAAGCTGATATCGCGCAAAAGTATCCAAGCTCCTGGTCCACCTCCCGGCCGATCTCAAGCTTCTGCCTGAAGGTTCGAGTCACCAGCACAAATATGATGCTATCATGACTCTCGTCCAGCTATTAAGTGCCTGTTAGGGTTTGGTTCTGAGTCAAAGTTCTTTAGCGCTGGTAGTCGACCCCAAGACATAGCCATGGTTGATTCTGGCATTCCCAAGCTTTGATTCTCAGAATGAGGCTTAGTAGCAACCCCAGGGGGATACGGGGTCTCAATTTGTTGCGGAGAAGAGATTGCCACTTTTCCGCACTGGAAAGTGGGAGAATATCTCCTCTTCCTGGGTCTTGTAGGGCTTTTCTTTTCTTTCTTCAACTACTTCGTCTCGTGTTCATACATTCCATCCATCGCTGTTATTGCCATACAAACATAGCTATACCCGGTCTTCTACACTCTTCTACACATCCACACACATTCTCTCTCTCTCTCTATTCAGCTGGAATACATACTTCACAATGACTGTCCAGCTTGTGGTTCCCAATTCCGAGCCCAAGTGCCCTCGCGGGGATCGCCTGCAAGAGGAGCCATCGGCCAAAAATGCCCAGGGTTTGTTCCCTCCAGAGGCTTGCATTTTCGTTGGCAAGTAAGTTATAGATCTATCTGAACAGGATCCAAGTTGCTATACTAACCACTCTTACAGTCTATCTACCAAGGTTCCAACCGAGACCCTGGCAGAAGACCTGAAGTCGGTATTCACACAGTTTGGTGCTTGCCATGTCAAGATCAAGCAAGATAAAAAGAAGGGATTACCCGGTGCTTTTGTACAGTTTGAAGTAAGGCTCTATTCTGATGCTCTTCTTCTGTCCTTTTTTGTCTAACATAGAACTTCTTGATAGCGCGTGGAAGATGCTAGTGCAGCCCTTGCTAGCGAAGAATCGACCATTCTCCATGATCGAATGCTCAGAATTGAAAGAGCCAAAGGGCGCAGTAAGCAATCTTTTCTTCTCAGTCTGATCGTAGGAACTGAGCTGATGACCGGTCATAGGAACTGCATGTCTTGGGCGTCGCTCACTTCAACCCATTACGGCACCAGACGTATTGGGTGCTTTGGAAGGTCGTGGCTCGCTTGAAGTGTACACGATCGAACCACAACAGACGGGATATCAGACCTGGACTGATATTGCCAAAGTGACCTTTGCCTTTGTCGACGACTGTAGGGACGCAATCAAGGTAAGCCAATATTTGTTTGTTTGCCCTAACCCTCTGCTTCTGCCTTCTTGCAACTGCTGCCTCTGGCCTCGATTGTTTGCCTCTGGCCTGTGCTGCCTCCTGTTCCTCTTCTATTTAATCTTCCTTCCTCTTCCTCTCCTCTTCCTCTCCTCTCTCCTCTCTTCCTTCCTCCACCACTCTCCCCCTCCACAATTCTTACTCCATTCTCACCCTCACTTCCAGTACTTCCAAAAAGACGACAAGTACTACCTGCACCTCCTCGACATGGACGGCAGCCCACTTCTCCAGGGCCCCGTTCAGGGTCGTCCCGATCAGGGATTCTCTCGCTCTCGGCCCTTGAATGGGCACTTCCCTCCTCCTCGCGGCAACTTCCAGCCGCGTAACAACAACAACCGCCAGCACCGCAACGGTAATGGCAACTACCACCGCAACAACTACCGCGGTGGCTTCTCAAAGGTTCATCACTCTCAGATGAACGGTGAGAACCACGCTCCCCGTGGTAATTTCATGGGCAATCCACACATGGCCAACCAACCCAACATGATGAATGGCATGCCCATCAACAATGATGTCTACCCTCCATTTTTCCCACCTCCACCTCCATTACAACCTCACCCTCATGGCCCAAATGGCTATCCTTTGCCTCCTCCTCCATTCATCCTTGGCCCTCAGGGCGGTTTCACCGGCCCTCACCCACACCCCATGGGCCCTCCTCCACCTCATATGAACCCTCACCAACACATTGATACCGTTGGTCCTCCTCCTCCACTCCCCAGTGGCGGCCCCTTCATCATTCATGGCCAGGCTACTTGGAGTCCACCAATTCCTCCCTACTTCCCGCCTCACATGTACCCGCCAGAGAACGGCTACTTCGGCCCTCAGCCCGGCATGAACGGTCATCCCAACGGGTACTTTGGCCCTGTTGGCCATTACGGCCCCATGCCTTATGGCGAGCCCTGGACTGGACATGCACCATCCTCTTACTCACCTCCCACCGTTAACGGGAATGGACCAAATGGCCATATCCCTCGCAATGCACCGGCACCAATCCAGCCGCACAACGTGCATGCCAACTTCACCCCAAGGGAGAAGGTTGTCGTCGACCAGTCGTCTGAGAACGACACCGTGGGAGGCGTCCCCTTGAATCCCAAGACCCCCGAGAAGGCCCCCCGTCTCATCCGTGTCTATCACTCTGATGATGAGGATGAGGACCTCAAGGCTGGCTCTGAGAAAGCATCCAGCATCAACGCCGTCGTGGTTTCCGTACATGAGATCACCGACAATGATTCCGCCACCGAGGCCGAATCTCGATCACGCTCTCGATCCCGCTCGCTGTCTCAAGATCAGCGTCGGACTCGCTCCCAATCATCTGACTCTCGATCTCGTTCCCGCTCCCAGCCTCTGTCTGGCTCCCGGTCTCGTTCCGTCTCTGCCTCTGGCATTCGGCTGAGTCTGTCTCCTCTCTTGCGTTCTCCTACCCACTCGCGTTCTTCATCTACTGGTTCGCAGAAGAGCAAGAAGAGTGTTAGATGGAGCGAGGACCTGATTATGGAAAGCACCAAGCTTTACAGCCCCAGCCATTCTTCTACCAGTACCACATCCAGCCGCACCTGCCTATCTCCCACGCAGAAGCCTGTGGATACTATTTCTCCTACCAAGAAAACCATTCCATCCAGCGGCACCTGCGCATCTCCCACGCGGAAGCCTGTGGATACTGTTTCTCCTACCAAGAAAACTATCGAGGAGTATGTTCGGAGTGAGGACCATGACCAGGGACTCGGACTCAGTGAGGCAGACTTACAGGAGGTGATCCAGTCCCTGATGGAAGAACAGGCAGCCAAGGTCAATGCGCAAGACATGATGGCCGCGACTGATGGTTGTCAGCCCGTGGATGGTACTGATCCTGGTGGCTCACCGAATGAATCTTTGGCCCCGAACTGCTCTGTGAAGTCCGTGTAAGTCTACCCAGACTTTACTCAACAACAACGACTTATGACAATGCAACGACCATGACGAATAATTTTCTTTTCTTCTGATTTCCCTTTCCTTTCTCTTTTCTCTTGTCTCTTCTCTTTCTGTTCCTTTTTTCTTCTCTCTTCTTTTTTGTTCTTTTTTCGTTTCTGTTTTTTTGGGGGGTTTCCCTTGGTTCAGGGTGGCTGAGTGCTGAGACAGAGAGATGCTTATTCTTTTCGTCGAAAATGACGATTATTTTCTGCTTTTTGTTCTTTTTTTTTTTTCTCAATTGAATTGAATTGATCTGTTCTCTTCGGCTATATGATGAAGACCTGTCAAGGTCAATGTTCCATAGCCCTGAATAGAATGAACTGTCAATCCCAATATTCTTCGAGTAGCCTTGTAGCCTTGTAGTGATGCAGTGTTGCTTGATGGAGCTTACCTCCACACAGCAATGCCCGTAAACAAAGACAACAAACGACCTACTTCCTGCATAAGTCACCTATAAATTCTCTCTACCCATCCTCCTCCTTCCAACTTCCCTTCTTTCCCCCATCCCTCCTCTTATCTATATACCGTCCAAGCAGAATACCCTTGGGACATCTTCCAACATCATATATCATACTCTTCTCTCTAGCGAGCGTTTCTTCCACCGCATTGTTTTTTATATTCCCCTCGGCATTGTCAATCGAAAGATCATCCAGTGGCTGGTGATCTTGCTTGGAAACGCGATGCAAATGAAGAATCGTGGAAGGTTCTCCGGAATTGTGGCGAGGAAACGACACGCGTTGATCTCTATCAACACATCCAGCGGGCATATCTTCAACAGTTTTGGACGCTGCTTTCGGCACTGTCAATCCAAGGATTATCAACGCGGCTGCCGACCTTTTTCGAAATGCGGTGCCCAACGAGAGACTGTGGAAAGTTCTTCGGAACTACGGCGAGAAGACCCAACCCAGTGGTTTATATCAAAACATCAAGCGGAGAACCGAAGAAGAGTTGCACGCGTTTGACTTTGATACGGATGCATGCCCAAAATCCGGTTACCGACATGCAAAACCACATTCGATACACCCAGACCTATTACCTATACCCAGCCCATGGCGAGAAATAGCTATCAGGTCTTTTCTCTGGACGAGCGCAAAAGTCCAATCCGCGACATGCATAATACATACGGCAGAAACATTTCTCCCCGCAAGAACAGACGCAGAGTGAGCGAGGGCATCGTGGCTGAAAAATAACGACATGGCCTGGATGCATGGTTTTGGGGCCGTTATGTGTCGCCACGATTCCGCACAGACGGAAATCCGGGATGTTTCCGGTGATGGCTTTTTTTGACGGTGGTTGTCAGAGGTCATACATCCTCCCTGGTTTTATCGACGAGGGTATGGATGCATGGACGAACGACGCGTTTATGGTCCCGTCGTGGACTGGACTGACTCGATGTGGGTTTGGGCATATTTCTGCTTGTGCACAGCAATTCGGAAGCTGTGAGTCGCCAAATCATTACTGGGAGCACTTGAGCAAGGTGCGTTATCGCTTTTTCTATGGTCTCCATTTGAAGACTCTCCAAGAGAGCAAGTCGATGGCGGAGATATTGGTATACTAACGTGCTTGTCTATCAGGATTTTCACAAGATTGACTTGGAATGGGCTTTGATAAGGAGCTCGAGTGAAGAGGTAAAATCATCTATGCTCTCCAGATACAAGTCCCTTACTAACCGATATTCTTGTCCAGATGCCAAAAAATCCCCCAAACTCCTCTGGCGATTCCCGACGAGTCTTTGGAGACAAAATGAGGAGCAACCTACATATATACACACGAGAGCCGGAGTTGAAATGATTCTCGGCGAACCCAAGACTTCCGGGGCGGTGTTCCCTGAACAGTCGATCATAGACCAGTGACTCGGAAGAGCGAGATTGCATAAAGACAACCACACAAACCGGTCAAAAGCACTGCCGTCTGCTTCGGTTTTCGGATGCAGGATATCCTCGGTGGGGACCTGGCCGTGCAAGCACCGAACTCTTCGCACTGTCGGATACATGGGCATGCTCCATGGTGGTGCTCGTCGAGCGGAGAGCTTGCATTGCGGGAACTCGATCAGGACTATCCATGACAGCACCCGGTAAGCCCGGACAGGAGCAGTCGAGTCTGCCTGGTCATGGGAGTCTGAAGTCTGACGTGCATTCACTATAGATGAATGCGGTTCCGACATAACGCGAGCGAGAAAATATCAATTTAATCCAGGAAGTTGGAAATCTTGTGCCTCTCCTTGATTTGGCTCGAGCAAAACTTGAAGCATCTCAAGGACCTCGAGATTGTGCTCGTTCTGGTCGCTGTACCAGGATGGATTTGAACGGATCTTCCCTCGGGTCAATGAAGAGCAGCCAACTAGGCACGACAGCCTGCCCTCTTTGCTCGCTCCTCAAAGACAATCCTGGAGGCACCATTTGCAAGGCACATCTCTGACACTGTGAATAGCAATGGCAAGATGGAGCATGCAGACCACAGCATCCACAATCCTCCAAGGCTGTCATTATGCAAGACCTGACTATGAAGGAGGCCTGGCTCAAATTTCTCGGACGAATTCTCCGTATTCGGTCTTGGATTCCCGAGAAGAATGAGCACAGGGAGTTAATGGTAATCTGCATCTAGTGCCGGGACACAATGTTTCTGTACTTCTTAAACCGGGTCATGTCAATACTTCGATCAGCGCACATCCCCACACTGGAAGTGGTCGAGATGTTACAACTTTGAATACATAGAAATTAAACTTGTCGTCTTTCTTTCTGTACATGTACACGTGAGCATAGCCATTGATCAAGGCCTAGATTCAACCTTCGGCCAACTACCGTTTTTATGCAGGGGTGTCATACTAGAAAAGGAAGACTCTAGATCCCGAGGAAGACATTTTCAAACAGATCATTCTGCAAGAAACCCGGCTGACGTTGACCATCAATTAAGCCCTAGCTAGTATATTTCCGGGGTCCCGGTACATAATATAAAGGCGCTAGTGGGGAAAAGAAGATTATCTAGGCTATCTAATTCACCGCTAGCCTTCGAAGAATCCTAAAACGTGAAGCTATGGGTACTATTCTAACTAGCTACATAATTATACGCTATACTGTGAGTTTAAGTTAAATTAAGTCCGCTAGTAGATCAGGAGAGGGTGGATACTCGACATCTCCATAGTTGTTTCGAATATCACCCTGAAACATGTTAATTATGGGTCTGGTCTGGATTGTTTAGAGCCGTGCAATATGTACGGTCATCCCCTGACTACGAATCAGTTCATTTATTTTGAATATTTGATACCGATCAAGGTATTCCTCCCGGTGTCATGTAGATGGGGACTAACCTTAGTAGCTGATTGAAGGTATGTATGTCTGTACTCAAGTGCCATGCCTGGAAACGTATAAATACCAACCCACCACCAGTCGAGTGATCCCAGAACATTCATCACAAGAAGCTCAATTCTACAGTCCTACAATCACGACCACTATCCATCAAAATGCGCTTCACCACTATCCTCGCCCTGGTGGCAACCCCAATCCTCATCACCGCAACCCTAGACCCAGCAACCTCCAACACAAAGGGCTACAAACCCAAAAGTCTGAACTGCAGCGGTAAACCACCTTCCCACCAACCCTCTCCCCCACAAACCCTCCATACATCCCCTTCTAACCCCCTCCTCTCTTCTCCAGCATCAAAAACCTCAAAAGCAATCCAAGCCGCCGAATGCTCCCACAACACCCGCGTCTCCGGAACCCAAACCTTCGCCGTCTTCGAAACAGACCACCAATACGACTCGTACAACGGTGCTCCGTACGGAACATGCAGCGCGTACACGTGCACTGCGCCTACGTCCTCTGAACTGGGGGCTGACGCCGATTATTGGGTGTTTTATTGGGGGGATGGGGATTTGGGAGTGAGTAGTGGGGTGGGGACGGGGTGTATTAAGGATCCCAATAGTGGGGAGTGTGGGTGTGAGGATTCGGATGGGACGTTTGTTGTTGGGAGTGATAGTTGTACTTAGGAGGATTGTGGGGGAGGAGATTGGTAATGGGGATGGGGATGGAGATAGGAGTTTCAAGGGACAAGAAGCAGGTATGCACTCGTCAAGATTCTGCATGTCTTCATGCTCAGGCAAATCCAATATTATACTATACAGCTGCACACACCCAGGAACCAAAAACTAGATCACAGCATGTATATCAACCTTAGATACCAGATCAGATCAGATTCAATTGGATTCAATCCCGGTCCAAACAACGCTAGGATATGGAGATAGATATGAATGTAAACAAAAAGGCAAAAAGAAACAACAAACAAAACACGCCTCAAAAAACTGTAACTGTATATACAAGACGAAGTAAGTAAAAAGACCTGAGGCCGAAAATCCAAAAACCAAAAATGCATCTCAATGCGAGTAATAACGTGAGAACATGCGAGACACCTCGAATCAAATGAAACGAATGTGCATACCCCCAATGCTAAGGCGAGACAGGGACAAAAGTGACACGAACACGGCAGGCAAGAATGGAATGGAAGGCCCAGGCCCAGATGGCGGCGTGAAAGGCCAGACAAGACAAGACAAGACAGATGAATTTGATTCGTAAACATGCGTTCGTCGTAACCCGATGATAATGCTTGTTTGGTGTTAAGAATATGGATATGCATGGAAACTGTGGTAGCATGGACATTGACATGGTGGAAGGACCAATGGCCATGGTGTGTAGAGGTGGAAGAATGATAGAAGAGGAGGTATAAGAGATGATGGGTATATGAAAAAGGGAGAAAGAATAATTGCAACCCGAAACACAGCTTCAGCCTGCAATCTCGAATCCAGACTCGTCTAAGCACGCACGCGTCTCGCATCGAAATAGCCCAAGTTCACCGCAGTGTCATTAACACCCACAAACGGTGCCGCATCTTCCAGAAGCTCCCACGGCCGAATGGGATATGGACCGACAATACGCCCCCGATTCTGGAGGCGAAGGCGATTCGCCATGCAATTCGAGTTCTCGGAAAGTCCGGCATACAAACTCGAAGCCGTGGGCTGGGACGAAGCGCCGCCAGCAGGGAAATTGGCTGACGTCGGGGTTGGCGTGGATGCGGACGCTGCGGGAGACGGGGCGGATGCCGACTGGAGAATGGCTGATGGATGAGAATCCGACATGGGACCGAGTAGGTAGAGGAAACGCGAGTCGTTCTGGAGGGGTGCAAATGGTGGGCACTTTTCCTTCAGGAAGCGGGCGCAGTGATGACGGATCTCGTCGGGGAAGATATCGATGAGCGAGGCGGCCACGTCTAATGCGTGCGTCTGCAGCAGGATCCCGGGGCAGGGGCGGTAGTTTTCGACAGTGCCTTGGCGGGGGAAGTAGTCGGCGCCGGGGAAGAAGCGGAGCACATCGCCTGGAAGGCGGGACAGTGCAATGCAGAAGATTGAGATCAGAAGACGAGATTGTTCGTGCGAGGATCCGATTTTCAGCGTGGGAGAAGGTTGGATGAACGAGGCACGATGGATGACCACCATCCGCAGGAGGGCTGAGAACCAAAAGGCTAGAGATCGCTCGAAGGTGGTGCGTCCTTGACTGGCATTGCGGTTCTCACCGGAGTTGTTGAGAGTGGACTGCAAGTTGATAATCTTGTGCAGAAGGGTATCCATCTTCTCCACGAGGAGCGGTACAATTGACGGCGTTCCAGAGTTAGGAATACTGCTCGCAAGCTCTTCGATGATAGTAAGATACAACTTTGCATTCTCCAGAGAGGTCATACTCCGCGATGTCACCGGTTCTTCGAGGAGCGGGATAGCAAAGAACTCCTTTTCGGCCCGTTCACGAATCTGTCGCACAGCATCGGGACTCATCAAAGCCACAAGGTCAACCCAGTGGAGCTTTTGCGCACGCGAATCGGCCACGACAGTCTTGAACATCGCATCGACAAGGTTGGTTCGATCCTCGTTCGCAGAGTCGGCGTGGAAAAGCACCTGGAGCTTCAACTGACACAGCGGAAGCGAAAAATCGTCGGTTGTGTTTGCAAGCTTCTCGACTTCCCGAATGACCGACCCATTTTCTCTCTGCGAGTCCACCCCAAGCAAGAGGTCAAGCGCTTTCTGAAAAACGATCGTCGCGGCCAGGGGCTGGTTGTCAATCTTTTGCAAACAATATTTACTTGTGCATTCAGGATTCCGCACAAGCAGTTCCCGCATCAGCGTGACCATAGATGTCTCCAAGTTGATGTACTTGAGAGCCGGCTTTTGATCGCCAGACTTGAGGCAGGCAGCCGCATCACACAAAATCCCAAGAGCTTCCTCTGTGTTCCTGGAGATGAACTCTTGCTGGGCTAGCTGGAACCGATAGGAAACGAGATCAAGGTATCTGGCATCCTCGTCGTGGGCCACGAGAAGCCCGACTAGATCGGCGGGCAGATCGGCAGCGTTGGGGATGGAGTTTGTGGAGTTGGAAAGTCTCTTGGCAAGTGACAAGAACGACCGAATAGTCACGCATCCAACACCGATGAGTGGCGGAAGAATACGAAGTAGTATCGAGCGATCGGATGACCGGAGGTGACCGCAGACCCAACGAGCGAGAATCACATCGAAATGCTTGGGCTGGAAGGACCGCAGCTGCGCTAGGTACCTACAGGTATCATTGGCCGACAGCCTCGTCTTGGCTTCACCAGATTCCAGATGTTTTGCCAGCGTGTTGAAGAGAGTATCCAAAGTGGGCTCATCCATAACATTCCCCAAGAGCAAAAGCTGATCCAGCTTTTCGCGGAAGAGAGGATCTCCTTCGCCGAAGCTATCCGGGATGTGGTCCGAGACAGGCGAGCAAGCAGCGACAACCGACTTATTCTCCATGCGGGAGAGATCCTGGCGAAGAATGGCGACAGTGTTCAGCTCGTTTGGAATGCGAAGACCAAGCTCAATGAGCGAAAACATCAGATCCAGACTGGGCGTGCCGAACCGTTTGATACCGGCATATGCATCGACCAATTTGCGGAACAGGTCCATCGTGGCACCAATGACAGACAGCGAATCAAAGTGACAATTGGTAGTGTCCGCAACGGAAGCCAGAACGGTGCTATCGTCGGAGCTCGACGCAACCTTCAGCACATCCGCCAGCATAGAGATATCACCAAGTGTCTCGAGGATATCACGAACGTTGTAGAACTCTTCAGGCGTGAGTGCAGATGCTGATTGGCCAAGTGCACCTGGAAGCATAGCTCGCAACGTAGCGTTCGCACGGATATGCTCAGCAACACTGTGTCGAAGCCATTGGCCAATCTCAGCCTTCACAGCCCATGTCAGATCCGACGGCAACGAGCTGAGCGACGTATCTAACAACATTGTCGAACGGAAGAAAGCCGGAAGGCGATGACTGATTAATATTTTGATATTAGAAACCAGCTCGCCCTCGTCTGAGACGGAGAATCCAGTGCGCGCCATCAAGGTTTTGCGCAGATTGCCAACGTGTTCAGGTAGACGGCCCACAGGAAGTTGTGCGATGAGTCCAATGTCGCCGGGGGTTTTCGTAGCTGTCTTGCTGTCACGAGGCTGATAGTTCGTCACTCCCTTTGCCATCAGCCATTGGAGGTACCGGCCAACCGAAAATGTCTGTGACCTGACAAGCTCGGAAATGGCATGGTAGACATTGTCCATGTTAAGTTTTTTGTTGATCCCGGCATGTGAGAGGAAGGAAAGGATATGCTCGTCGACATCTACCCCGGAAGCCTTCCATTTCCGCAGTAGACGAACGCCGACGTAAACCCGGCAGATGCCATAGCGGAACGGCGTTGCAAGCCATTCTAGCAGTTTTGAAACAAGAACAGCCCGATCATCAACAGCATCCAGGCAAGCAGAAGAAATAGCGACAATGTCGTGCGCAGAGCGAATAGAATCAAGGAGGCGGATAATACGTTGATGAGGAGAACGCTGAGCTGATTGTTTGGTGTGTCGAGGTCGCTGAACTCGGGCGTTGCGCTCCGCAATACTTTGGAACAGAGCCCGGTCAACTTTATTCGTCAGATTGAGGCATGAGGAGACTTGATCTTTATACGTGTCCCAGGAATTCGGCAGAATCATGGACGAGGTATGTTCATGAACCAGCTTTTTGATGAAACGAGATAGGCGATCAACAAGAGGTTGCAGGGGATCGAGTCTGGCGGCGGTGGCCTGTCGTAGCTTTTCAAGCAGGAGTTCTGCTAATCGTCGTCCACGTCGCCGATACCGCATGAGGTTGTTCCAGTATATACCAAGCATCAACAACCAGACAGGCACAGTAGCCAGAGAAGCTGCTTCGAACGAGGACAAGAACCATTCCAGGAAGTGATCGTGGTCAAGGAGGTTTTCGAAGAAGAGACGAGCAGTGAGTCCCACAGCGTAGGTCATCTTGGCTTTCCAGTCATTCGATTTCGGCGCACTGAAAACCCCTTCGACAAATTGTTGAACATTGGTCGTCCATTCACGAACCCACTTCGCTTCTAGACCCACTGCCAACGCGCCACTAGTGCCTTTGCGTTTAAAGGCGCGAATCTCGTTGGCACCGACACACTTCGCAAGCCAAACCGCTCGAGCCACCGGGATCCATTTACCCAGGCACTGATCCAGCAGTACCTTACCACGGATACCATGGGGGATAGTTCGGCTCAATCGACGCAGAGGTACGGCCGAGCTGGCAAGGTCGCGAAGCCATGCTTCTCGCTTATTATCGGTCAACGTGACTCGTGGTGGTGGTTTGAAAGTCGAAGGAGCATGGACGGCGTTGTGATTCTGGCGTTTCTCAAGGGCCGCCGTGAAGACCGAGGAAAGCATTTGTAGCCCCGTGCGGTGCTTGAGCTGCGCATATAAAGCCGGGCGAGCGGTGTTCGACTCGTTTTGGGAGACCTGAGTACGATCATAGTAACCTTGTTTCGCTGTCTGCTCGTTCAGTATATCTTCCGGGTGATTTCCGGTCCACGGAGCGAAACCGGCGACTTCTAGATATGTTGTTAGCAATCTACCATGGCAACATTCGAAAGGAATCACGCATGTAATATCGGTCGACTTACTATCTCCCTTAATAATCGGAGCCGCAGAAGGCGTCTCAATACGATATGGCGTTGTGGAAACTTTCTTAACTGGGGATGGATCACGAGAACTCGAGTCTGTATTGCGCTGAAGCTCCGGAAAAGCATTAGTCCACGGCTGAGCAGGAAACGGAGGCGGCGACGGTGGCTTTGATGCTGACGCGCCATCTCCTCGATTCTCGCTACCAGGAACCTCCGATATCACAGCCTGGAAGGACCAGAGAGGCCGACCACGCCATGAAAGCTGCGGCCGCGAACCGGCACTACCGGGCGTGCTCCGCGGTTCCGCGCTGTTCATTGTCGAGCCGGCATCTCCCAAATTCGATCCACTTGATATATCCAGCCTCGGTCGTTTTGGTGGGGGTTCTCGATCGTGCGGCTCGAATCCGCTGGCTGTCAAGTCGACCACGGGTGTTTGGCGGATGGGCGGCTGGGGCGGCGGCGGCGGTTGCGACTGTACCTGCGACTGGGACATAGAGTGTTGCGAGGAGACCGAGGGCGGATCGTACTGGCCGGCCATTTGAGCCAGGTCAACCCGTCCGGGGCCTCCATTGAGGCCGCGCATCGGGTAACCCCAGGGTTGGCCGGCAGAAGAATGGGGGTTCATCTTAGGCTCATGGTGTACAGCGTCGGTTGAAAGGTATCATTTGTATGGATCGGAAGGGGGGCCGAAACGACGGAAAGGGTGTGAAATCGGCAATTTATACTCGATGCGAATATATAAAATGCTCAATGACAGGGTTCGGATACGATATTCTTCACGACATTGATCGAGAGTGAATAGATTAGGATGGTTCGGGCAACGGGGCGAATCAGGCGAGATGTTGGAAGACGGGCGAATGAACAGTCCCGGGGAGGGGGGGGAGTGGAGGAGACCGAATGAGGAGTCGAGGGTCAATGGAGTAGAAGAAGACCAAATCAATGTAGAATTGTGGAGTGGTCGAGGTAGAGGAGTCAAGGTTCACGAGATCGGAGGAAAGGGAACGGCGTTATCGGGGAGGATGTTGAACTGTTTATGGAGGGTGAGAGAGATGGAGATAACGTAAGTCACGAGTCCCGTCTGTCTCCGTCCACTGTCCACGTCCAGTCCACCGCGGAATCCACCTCGAGATCGACGGGATACACTGCGATGCGGATGGAGATTACGGTATTACTTTACAGTATATGCATGGGATGATGGAGTATACTATCACTACTATGCTACTGTATAGCTATAAGTCTAGAGTAGTATGGTCTGATGGACCCTGTTTCATTTGATCAGACCTCCTCCTCTTTGCATCAGACTCAACGCTATGGCATGTTGGAAGTGTATATTCCATGGTAATTCCGCCCACTCCACCCTTCCTTTCTCGGCTATATCCCATTTCATGATTGATGGAATCACGGAAGTAAGAACATTCCTCCAAAAGTGTTCTGACTTTGCAATAACCTCCATGAAGTCGGTCTCCTTTCCCCATTCCGGGCCGAGTCATTGCCGAATTACCGCGCCTGTGGGCAGCCCCAGTCAACTAGTGAGTGGATAGGAAAGTTCATGTAATACCGTATGTACAGTATCAATTTTGGGTATTAATATTCTTTTACGGAACTACTACTCCATTCTATCGCCCGGAAAATACAGTCAGACCGCACGGTGGTCACCGTGGTGGGCACTCCAGACCAACGGCAACTAAAGAACAAAGGCGTACGGAGTACTTATCTAGTTTCAAATCACCACCCAGTGAGTTAAGCCATGTATTCTAATAATTGCTTTTTCCTTTTTCCTTTGTAGATAGCCAGATATGTAGGTATTTGATTATTTGACAATCCGGGTTGAAGGGTAGCTAGCACAGGGTGACACAACCTAAATTCCTTCTTCCACTCGTTTTTACCCGACGCCCGACGGGGGATATGATTCACCGTAGGACAAATATGATAGCTTAACAAGGATGCTATTCATACTCCTTGTCTAGTCTCATCCATGTCGTATTCTGATCCACGATAACTAACAATAGTACTAACAAGTAAAAAGGGAAACCCCATTATAATCAACACTAAAGCCCTGAACCCTTCCGTAAAGCGGACATACTCCAACCCCGTCGCATCTCCCTTCCTGAACTAGCCTGTAACTCCCATGATGGAACTATGGAACTTTGAATACTTCAGTAATAGTAACAAGATTCGGGAATTGCATTCCACTTTCTCCGGGCCAGCTACTCCATAGAACCCATACTCTGACTAGCAAGCCCAAGGCGGAGTCTCGCGATTTCACCCTTCTATTACAATTACTGTCCTACCATAAGGTTATTTCCGTTCCACCTAAGTACGTACATGCACTCATCTCCTCCTATCATCTCGCCAACTCTATGCCAAATCATGACACCCATGTTTTTTGCCCACGCGCAACCCGGACTCAGCCCCGTTCCGTGAACCCTCAAGCAGCCATCTACTGTACTCTAGCAAACAACAGATGGACTCCAGCCCGCGGCCATTAGGGATGCCTTCCGGTCGCTGAGACTCCTTTTGGTCCGCGGGTTCTCGGCGATTATTACATTTTCCTCGGCTTACGCCCTCCCCCTAATAATGTAAATGCAGTTATCCCCCAGTTACCGGGGGGTGCTCGCTTATCACTGAGCTGGGCTTGATTTGACTCTGAGGGAGCGAATCAATAACTAACAAGTATTGTACAATGTACATGTGTTCAGTACTACAATAATACGACTTCTCGAGGTCTTTCGTCCACATTCCGTTACCCGTATCGGCCCACCATCCGTGGGCTCCCACACGTGATACCGGACTCCATCGTACGGTGATCGTGTTTTCTTGGTTTTATCCGTGGCCTCTTGTGGCACCATCCCAGCCTTCCATGATCCATCGGAAATTCCCACCAGCCGGGAGACTACCGTCGGAAATGCCGCGTCGGTTGGAGATGCGGTCGCATGCAGTGTGCCGTGTCATCTTGGCGATGCCGAACCTGCAAGGAGGGAGGATCAGATCACACTCGCAGAGAGCCTGATGATACTGTACAGTGGGGTTCCATAAGTTTGAAACCCCGACCAATAATCAAGATCTATCTGTACAGTCATGAACCAGAGAAATGGTGTACTGTATATGCCATCGAGAAAGATGATTTTGGAGACATTTAGAAAAAGGTCTCAAATAAGAGAGATTCTGGTTTCTACATTCACTGTACGGAGTACATCTGGATGATCTGAGTTGGCTATCACTCTTCCTCCGTGTTAACCATCTGGACGTGCTGCTCTAGCGCAATGAGACGGACGACATATCGTGCATCGATCCGCGATCTACATGCCATGGCTGGCTCAAGGCACAGGGAAATCGAGTTCCGCACTCACCGACTCCCTGTGGACTCCCCGTGCAATGTAAGATCGTCCCCAGATTCGAGCGGATCACTATCCGTGGGACCTATGTACTTGTAGATTCGATTTCATAACACGGACTGTACAGTACTACAGATCACTACACTCTACTACATAGCATGCTGTAGATAGCCATCATACTAGATTATCACATATCGAATATCTCAACCTTTGATTATCCATCCCCACCTCCTATCTCTGTTCCTATCCTCTCCCCACGGTTCCGTTCTTCGGAGTTCCCCATGCGTCGAGTCTAGCCCAAGCGGGCAACCGGTCTTGGCATTTGGGGGTTGCCGCTTCAAGACCTTCTCCTTCCACCCCATATTATTATTCACCACCATCAGTCCCCTCAAATCATGGCGTCAAACAAGGATATGCGGCGCGCGGATCTCGGTGAGTTAATCTGTCAAGTACTAGCATCTTTTTTCGATTTCCATCTGGCTAAACTGGAATGACGCCGCAGCGATCCCCTACGTCGACCCGCCCAAGAGTGCCAATGATGGCGACATGTCCAGTACGCGACTACACCCAATACCCTAGGCGAAATCCCGGGGTTTGCGCAAAAACAAGAGGTTTACGATGTTCTGACAAAGATCTGTGATAGGCACCATGTCGAGCACGATGCCCATGGCCGCGGTAGGTGGATGCGATACCCTGCTCTTGGAGACCCTTTTTTTTAGCTAACATGCGATTGAATCCAGATGTTCATGCGGAACAGGTGAGCCTTGAACGCCCAATTGACCACCACAGAAACCTCTCGTTGACAACCAATGCGATGCAGAATGATTGGCTGGTATGTAGCAAGCTCCAAGTGGCCGGTCCCTGATCCCGCTAACCATGTCTCGCTCCTCAGGGTCTCCTTCGTCTTTTCGCTCCAGACCTGGCTCGCCGAGTCCCCCGAGCAGAAGAAGACTGCTGCCACCCCGGCCTACATGTCGGTCTTCATGTCCTGTACGTGCCGATTCATCTCCTTTCCGTCGAGTCTGTCTGTCAGATCCAAACTAATCATAACTGTCCTCCCCTAGTGATGGCGCTGGTCGTTGTACGTGCATGGGATAATCTACGCCCCCATCATCCTCCCGCCAGTCTTCTAACCGTTCCTTGCAGACCTACTTCCCCATGTTCATGCCTCCGCAGGTTGCCAAGGGCACCGCTGCTGCTCCCCCAGCTCCCTCGCCTTCGCCCTAAACCTCCTAATCTCTTGTGATACCTTTTACTACCAATACAACGAGCCTAATACCTCTACATCTTGTTCTACCTGTGGTCGGGTCATCAGACTCGACTGGAGATATGGGCATGCCTTGGCCTTCAACTCGGTGTGCCTGGTCGTGGCACACGTGCACACTCGTTGGCTCGTTTTGTACCGATATTCAAGTGGATTTTCTTCTTGTAATAATATTTTAGGACAATTCATGTACGATGGCCATAATTTTATCGTTCCAAACACTGTCCATACCCATACTCTTTACAAATACTCGTGGCATTCCTGCTGATCGTAGGATCTCGAAGGACTCGGGAACCTTCTCTAGCTTCGGGAGTGTCAACATTCTACACTCTTCGCCACCATTTCGCCCTGCGCTTTCTGTATTTCTTCCAGTCTATGACTCCGTATCTCTCTTTGCTTTTTTTCGTTATTCTATAAATAGTGATACTTGCGCTGCCAATCGTAAATTACTTGATTCATTGTCCGAGTCACGGAAACGTGGAGGGGTCGCTTAGTCACACACCGCCTTCCCCCCACAGGCCTCAAAAGGGTTTGCCGCTCTCATTCCTTCTGATTCCTCTCCGACCTTCAACCAGTTCACTCCGACTCTTCACTCTCCACACGCTTCGATCGCTCATCTTTTCAGAGATATTGAATCTCACCCCTTCGCTCCCTTTTCAAAAACCCACTTTTAAACCGTCAAGGACAGAACGCCGAGTTTATGTCCATCGAAAACCTCAAGACCTTCGGTGAGTCGCCACCCTTCCTCCCCTCTCCTGTGGGCGCGTGAGCATGTCCCAAATACACTCGCAGACAGATAGACCCAGACCTGTCTTCCACCACAGTATACATTCTATCCCTGGAAATGGGTCTTTGAATGTTGCCTGCGGTGCTGGGCTGCCCGGTCAGAGGGGTCTGGGCCTCGTGGCTCAGCCTCACTGCTGAGCGCTGCGGCGGGGTAGAGATTTAGTATTGGACCAAGGCTGACATGTTATCTTTTTGCCTCACAGACCCCTTCGCCGAAGCCGACGAAGACACCGGCGAGACTAAACAGTCTCAGAACTACATCCATATACGGATTCAGCGTATGTCGCACAATCCTACCCCGCGGCCGCTGATCGTCACGGTCGGCGCTTCGGTGCCAAGACGGAGCCCGCCAGGTGATAACACTCTCTTGAGCCACATGCTGACTTTAACATATAGAGCGCAATGGTCGTAAGACTCTGACTACTGTTCAGGGTCTTCCCAAGAAGTTTGACCAGAAGAAGATCTTGAAGGTCATCAAGAAGAAGTTCGGTATGCTCCCTGCTCCCCTTTTACACTATTACTGCTGCTAGTCGGTAACTCGAAACAAACACTAACAACCGCCCAGCTTGCAATGGCACCATCGTCGCTGACACTGAGATGGGAGAGGTGATTCAGCTTCAGGGAGATCAGCGCAAGGATGTCCAGGAGTTCTTGACCGACAAGAAGGAAGGCCTCGAGCTGGATGCCAAGACCATCAAGGTATGTCTCTTTGTCTTTGTTCCGTTTTCCCCCATATACAAGTCCATGTCTCTAACTCTTCCCCTTCAGGTCCATGGGTTCTAATCCCGTCACCATGCCTTGTTCCGGTCCCTTCTTCCCAGTCTATGTTGCCCTGTGAGCGGTGGGAATAGGAAGCACGCCATGTGTCCCCTTAACCGCCGGCCGTGCTCCAAGCCGGCCCAATCGATTGGTCAAATCTCTTGCTTTCTGTCCCCCCACCACTTTGTGCCTGGCGTATTAGACGTGGGCCTTGTCGAAGCTATGACACGCTTTCCCCCGCTTTCCACCCCCTGATGTCCTCGGCGATAACGTTTCAGCATGATCGACAGGGTTAAGCGTGTTCATTTCCTTTCGACTTTATTCTTATTCAAGAACGGGATTATGACGGAACGAGGCGTTGGTAGATACCCATATCTGCATAGACAGACGATGCTTTTTCATTTCATTTCGATGTTATTTTCATTTCATCACTCTGCGTGTGTGCTTGTCTTTTCTTCTTTCCTTTCCTTTGCTGTTCTGGAGCGACAGTTTCCCCTTGTTGCTAGTTCGGTCGGATTCATCGATGGATATTGACTTGAACTAAGTGACTGGGACTGTTTCGAGGAGAATCCAGTCTTGAATACGGGGTGTGTCCTCTTTTGCTGGTTGGGCTCGATTTGTCGGTCTCTACCGTCCTTCCCTATTCTCCCTACTGTTTCTCGCTCTTTTCATGCATCCTGCATGTCGACCAGTATTGTCTTTCGGAAATGAGGAAACATGAACTGCTCATTGAAGCTTGGTGTGCCACAATTACTAGAATTTGTAGTGTAATACCTAAGGGACTCAAGGTTGCATTATCACAGTCGAGTTTGATCATCCGAACGGCTGTCTCTATCTACAAAGATGAATACGGTTCACGATGAATTGAATCGAAATAATGGGATTAGATCTATCAAAGACCGATGAATGACACAAAAAAAGGAGCTAGTCCAGCTGGGCTGGACACAGAAAGGTAAGGTGGGTGCAAAGAAGTTGGTTGACCAGGCTCGTTCGAAAACATCAGAGCCACAAGAATATACACAAAAGCCCAACCCAGTAATCCCCTTCCCTGCCATGACTGACACAAAACACATCTGTAGCAATTCCGTCTCAAAAAGAAATGGATCCATTCGATGAAAAGCAAATGAAAAGTGAAGTATTGAAGAGGATCAAAAGGATAGCAACGTAAAGCAACGGAACTCCGAAAGGTAGGAAGAAGAAGAAGGAAGAAAGAAGATGGAATCGGAGGGCGGAGGAGGTTAGGAGAAAAGGGGAAAGGAGAAAGGAGAAAGCAGGACCCCAAGGTGTGACAGGACGCTATAGTTCGTTGACGGTGGCTCGACCATCTGCGACTCGCATGCGCAGGAAGATTGCAACAGCCCAGTCCCATAGTTTACGGGTGATCACGAAGACGGGAACTTCGGGTTCGTTTTCGCGGGTTAGATGGAGTTGGAGGAGGAGGGAGGACATGCTGAGGAAACTGGCTACGGAGACGACGAGTAGAGAGGCTGCTGTTTCCCGTTTTATTGTTGCGTGGTTTTGTGTGGCGTGGTAGACGAATGTAAGGGTCTATTTTTGGAGAAAGAAGATTAGCTGCTTAGCTTGGGTTTCCGTGGGGGTGTCGTTGGGTCATGGGTCTGATATTGCGACATACGGTTGTAATGGAGATCCAGGCGGGCAGGAGAAGTCGTGGATCAGAGGATGCGCCGGAAAGATAGAGAACCCAAGAAGTGATATATGCAATTAACCCGTTCGTTGTCAAAAGCCGGATTACAACGGCAGGTGGGGTGTAATTCAAAAGCCTGTATGAGAAAAGGTCAGTAAGCAATTGACATCAAGCAAGCATAAAGTATAGATAGCTCGAGTGAGCGCCTCGAGAAAGAAAGAGCAGCATATCACTCACCATCGAGACATCATGCAATCAGCAAAGAAATAAGAAAGATATGCAGATGCACAGCACTATCAAAAAAGTTAGCCTACGTCTCCAACCGCAGAACAAGACATAGAAATTATACATACCCACATAATCGCCAGCGCAACCTCCGTAACCCGAAACCTCCTCTCGACATCCCACTCCTGTCCCACACTCCCAACAATGGCCGCCGCCCATCCCTCCCGTCCCATCCCCGGCCTGATATGCAACAGCTCAGCCAAAAAGGTAAACGCACATCGCAGCCCCCACCACGCCGCAGGCAGCGTGCTCAGCGCCCGGCATACCAGGAGCGGGATGTACCACCTGCGGTCAACACCCAAGATGACCGCTACTCGCGGATGCAGCGGTGAAGACGTAGTCTGGCCAGCATCACTGCCGAGTGCGGTGTGGGATGTATCGGAGGTCGGGGACGGCGGGGCGACGACGGCCGGTGGTGATAGAGACGCCACTTCTTTGAGGAATTGGCCCTGCAGTGAGGGCACGAGGGGTCGGAGGAGCTCGGGGGGGATGGGAGTCCGCGCGAGATTTAGGTCTGGCGGGCTGGTTGCGCGGGCGGGGGGTGAGTATGGTGGTGGTGAGGCATTACGGAGAGGAGCCAGCCTTTAGATCTGGTCGCGGCATATGCGACCGCCGCGCAGAGTCGTTGGAAATGGTATATTGGTAGTAAATTTTTGGTAAAAGGGGTGGGTTAGTTCGTTTTAAACACGTCGCGTGTCGAGTTGGCCGAGTCCCCTAGTCGGTGGATGATTTCGATAGAGACGTAATGTGGAATGCCGGTTTGAGGAGAGTCCGGGGATGAGTCCACACAATTTGTGAGCTTCGGATAATATCACCAGCGACCCTTTCGTAAACACTTGAACGAGGAGTGGAGAGTGTGCGTGTGGCGTTTCAGCGAGAACCCTCGCTCATCGAGAGCTTCCCATAATCAACTAAGCAGCCCGCGAAATCGCGGAGACAGACACGTGACTATCCGCGGATTTTCCTTGGATTCTCCTTCTCGGGTGTAACTTGCGATCAAGAAATCCACTTCCGACCCCCGCGTCGTAGCTCGCAATGGCGTCTTCACTACGTCTTCCTGCGGGCAGCATATTCCCCAATGCCCGCCCTACCTCTCTGATCGCCCAGTCCTTCGCCTCCGGCTCGCCACAGCAGCAGTGCCGGTCCTTTTCGGCGGCGGCGCAACGATGGGCCTACCGAACGCAAAACTTCAAGCCCAGCAGCCCGGCACAGCCGTCCATGAAGTCTCGCGCGAAGGATGTGATGAAGAGCCAATTGCCGAATGATATTGGTTTGCTGCCGGGTACCTTTGTTAAGCCGATGTGGAGGGACCTGCCCTCGATCTTCCAGGATCCGCGGGATCGGTTCCGCATGGAATGGACTTGGATTAAGAGTGTTTTCCAGGGTTATGCCAGGTGGGTTTACATGGACAATATCTCTCGCTGTCTCGTCCATTGTTGAGACTAGGGAGTCGGGCATGGGGAACAAGCGCATGAACATGAGATCTATGGTTCGCTAACCTGGACAATAGTCTTTTGGTATACTGCAAGAAGGACCTCAACCACATTCCCTTTATTGCAGACCAATTGCAGAAGCCCCATATCGGATCAATCGCTCTTCCCTTCTTCAAGATCTTCCACAACGTGCCCCGAAAGTCGATTGCCAAGTCCCTGTACACCCAGATGTACACCAACCTTGCCGAGTGAGCGTGCACCACCTCTTCAATCTGGATGACCTGCTCTAACATAACTCCAGGGGAAACACTTCTGAACTACGCCGCATCTGCTGCGACAAGCTCGCCACAAAACTCATCGGCCAAGTCCAAAGCCGCCCCGCAAACGAGAAGGTGACCTGGACACTAGTCGGCAACAAGTTCAGCGGCGCACGCGTCATGACCGACCGCGCCGTCAAGATCCCCGACATGCCCAACTCCGGAATCCGCCAGGTCGTCGTGCGCCTGTCCTCCAGACAGTCCATGACCAAGACCATCACTGGACGCAACGCCTCGAACGAGGTCGTTCCCGCCGCCAAGGAGCAGGACTGCTTGGAGTATGTCGTTATCCAGCAGCTCATCTGGCACGGCAAGCACTCCGACTGGCAGATCTGGGGTACCACCAACGAGACCGATATGAAGACTCTGAACACCGATCCTGCCTTTGCCCCGGGTCTGTCTGCCCTGGACCGTCTCGAGGCCATGAAGAACATGGGACCCGGCGGTCGTCTTTAAATCGGGTAACTCGTTGCAGGAGTACCTCCTGATGTAAAAACAAGCAAAACCCCCCATTATATCTTTTCTTCACCTTGTGTTAACGGTTTTCAATTGTCTCATTCCCATCTCCTGGAACCCTCTCGTGTTTCCCTATTGGAGCGGAATCGGCAAACTTTTGTTCGTGGTCTGACGTTGCCCGGGGCGTTTTTTGTGTCCTTATGAATTTGTCATATCTAGCCAGTTATATAGAGCATCTACCAATTCATGTATTATAGTCATACTAAGCCCGGAGGTCCCAGAGTTTTACCACCCGTATGCTGATGATACGTGTAAACTTAGCTCCTCAATCTTTAAGAGAGCAGCGATAAGAAGGAAGGGTCATCATAGATTCGAGGTGATGAAACAACTAAGCAAACCCTACGAATGTAGAGAAGACACCGGTGTTTATGTACAGGGGAAAATAAAGCAAGGGCAATAGCCTGTGTAAAACAAAGCTGAGCTCATCCCGGCATACGCGGGACTTGGACGAGCACAACGGACGACACAGGCTATTCCGGGAGAAGGGAAAGCACAATAATAATGGAAGTGGGCACAGTGCGAATGAATTGAAAAGAACATGATTGGGAATCAAATAGGGAAGAAGATCAAGTTTGATGACCGGGAATCCTGAAACAGAGACTAGGAACGGGGGTGAACTCGCTCTTGAGCTTATCACAGCGCATGTAGAGACCGATGACCGCGAGGAAAGAACCACATGACCATCCGATGGGCATGAGGCGAATCATTTAGTCATCATCGAAGATCTGGAAGGTGTTGTTGAGAATGGTCTCAATCACGCGAACTTGCCAGCCAGCATCGGCGATGTTGCCGCCCGAGTTAGCACCCATCAGAGTCGGTCTGTCACAATGTCAGCAATTCTGAAACCTGCTGGAGAGGAAAATGGGTTACTTACCCGAAGCAGATGGCCAGGTTGCCAGCGTTCATGCGGTTCGAGGTGTAGTGCTCCTGGACCTTGTTCAGGTGCTGCAAAGCTATCAGTATGGGTCGTTCTTTACATGGTGACATAAGAGTAGTGACTTACCAGGATGACAGCCCGCAGAGTAGCGTAGTGGGCATCCGGAAGGCTGTTAATGAGCGCGTGGCACGAGTCACGGCGCTGAGTATCATCATCAATACCTGTCAAGCCATCTTGTCAGCTCCACCCGTGAGAAAATATCAGATGAATCAGAACTTACGAGCAGCATCGATGAACTGAGAGTAAAACTGCGAGGTGAACAGCGGCTCAGGCAAATCCCGGAAGAACTGCTTGACCAGGCCTGCAACACTATTGACATCGTGGTAGAAGTTCTCCGGGCTGGTGAAGTCAACCTTGGAGGCGTCTAGATAGCTGATCGATTAGTATAGAGATCACTGAGGAGAAAATGAGATAAATCAGACTGACCGTTATCGAAGACCGCCTTCATATGGTTGATGTGATTAGCGCTGCCGGAGAGTCGGTAGATACCCTCAGTCTCGAGGCCAAACAGCTCCACAGCCTGGAAGCACTGGTAGACGATGAAAGGGACCGCGGTTCCATCTCGAGTGTACAGGTCATTCAAGGAAACACCAAACACCGGCTTCAGCGGTGGCAGGCTGGCCTGCAGAGTAGCCCGGTCCATTGGAGGTGGACCGGGCATCAGCGGAGCAGAGCCACCCTTCATTGGCGCTGGTGGGTGAACAGGAGCTGGGGCAGGCTCGTGAGCAGGTGGTCCAGAGACAGGATACGGAGGCTGTGAGGGAGGTGCCGAGACAGGCTCCCCCTGTGTAGGGTAGGGAAGTGGTTGGAAACGATCTGTACTACTCGGTGTGGGTTGAGTAGATGGAGAAGCGATGGTGTGTGAAGAGAAGGTTTGGGGCAAAGTAGATTGTCGTTTGGCTTGGGTGCTGGTCTGAGACGGGGGTGCTACGGCTGGTGCTGCGGCTGCGCCGGCGCCTAGGGTTGGATGGCGCTCATACTTGACCTCTGGCCCACTGATGGCACCTGGATTCCCCTCGTGGTTGAGAATAAAGTCATGGAAGTCCTTCTGATTGTCGACCTGACGCACCACCTCGGCCAAACTCTTAGGGACAATCGCTCCATTCTCCGTCTTCATGGGGCAGACACAGAGACCCTGGCCGAGGAGCAGCTTCTCGCTGAAGGTAGCTGCAATTCATTAGCTTCTTGTGCTGTCGAACAACGATAGGTAAGCACTCCATGAGGGCGCTCCAACTTACCAAACTTTTGCTGTTGCAGGGTCAACCCCGAGTCACACTCAGCAATTAACTGCTGAAGGTTATGCACTGCCTGTGGCCGGTGTGTAGACACCAGTTCCTGGCGCGCCGCTTGAGCCGCTGTGACCTTAGCGGCATAGTCACTATCGGCATTTTGGACCTTGCGCAATAGATCCTCCTCATGCTGAGCCGCCGACTTGTGACCCTTCAAGCCAAACTTTCCGCCTGTCTTATCACCCGTTCGAACGCGATCATACTGCTCCGCCAATGACTCGTATTTGGCCTTTGCCTTTTCGGCCTGAGCTTCGGCATCAATGACCTTTTTCTCTGCCGCCAATCCAGTCTGCTTCCACTGCTTGCGACCACGTTCAATGTTGGTCGATAGCTCGTGCAGGTCGTCGGCCATCTGCTGGAGGGAGACGGAGAATTGCAGGCCATGATCGGCCATGCGCTCTTGCAAGCGGTGTATATCTTTATAGCTGGAGCTGTAAGTGCCCTGTCGGTTCTCGGTGCGTTGTGCAGCATCATTAACGGCGCGAGACAGCTTCCGGAGCCCCTGAGCATGCTCCTCCTCAAGGGAGCCTCGTTTCTTCAAGAAGGATGAGAAATCCTATGCGAGCACGCATTAGCGCATCCATTTTTGTCCGAAGAGGGAGGCGATTTGGTTGTTATCAACAATGACGTACCCTGGCAGAGGCCACGCTCTGCTTCAATCGAGCCAGGAGAGTGGTGATACCGATCTGCATGGGAAAACCACACCGTTAGCATAAGGGGCACAACTCTTGATTGCTATACGACAGGTGTCGCTTGGTCCTGGTCGCCATTGGCACTCACCTCGGAGTATATCACTTTGTCCAGACGCGCCTTGAGCTCATCGGAGATGGCTGCGTGTGGCGGATGCGACTGGTCGACTGCCGCCGTGCCGGAGGAGCGACCGGCACTAGATGGAGGCGCATCGGATAGCGCAGGGAGCGCAGTCGGTTCAGGAAGGGCCGTGTCGGACATGATTGACACTGAGCTCTCTTCAATCAAGGGGAGGATGCAGAATGATATGGGGGAGGGGAGGGAAATTCACAAGCCACAAAGCCACCACAGGCTGGAGCTATTATTATCAACTGACACCAGAAACCGATTACTTGGCAGTGGGGATGGGGACTGGGGGCGATCAATGAGGTCAGTCGTCACGCTAGTTGCGGGACCGGAATGGAATGTTGGAGCCTGCTTTTTTTGTGTCTGTGGCTGTCCCTGAATGGCTCTTCTTCTCTGGTCCCATGTGTTCTTCTCAAGGGTTCCAAGGTCGGGGATGAATCCGTTCTACATAGGTTGGTGGTGGTGATGTTTCAGGACGTTGGGTACCGACTTGTCCGCCTGTTCCTGGCCGGAGACGGAAGACGTAATTCCGACCCCAGCCACAATCCGATCATCCCGCAATCATTGAGTGGGAGTCTATCAGGGGAACTCGACGGAGTATAGTTTCTCCATAGTGGCCAAGGACACTGCCTTTCTAGAAATTGCTTAGATATCGTATCCTGTAACCTTACTTAAATAAGTATACAATTGGACGCATGGTTTTCGAGCACACTTAATGCAGTACGCTCTTATGATTGACTACCTTTGGCCTACCTATATCGCACTCGGGTCTAATTTGAGCTCCTCCCAGCAAATGGGAAAGAAACCCCCAGTATTATTCACAGCTTGAACGACATTAGGATTGGATGAGCAGGGCAAGGACCAGCCATGGTATCATATAATCTTCCAGTTCAGTCCTTGATCCTTTATATATCTAGTGAGACACTCGGACCAAGCTCACGTACAGACCTCGAGGGAGAATCTCAATCAAATGATACCTGGCACAAAGTCTCCAGGCATTTCACAAAGGAGGGCCAGCGTCACGCGGCTGATATGCTCAGTGCCCGCCTTCAATGGAGATCTCACCAAGAACTATTCTAGCGACAAGTTGAACGAGTTTGATGGTGTCTGCGAGGGTGGTGACTGCTACTTTTTCGTCAATGCTCAATCTTTCCAGAATCTCCTCGATGGAAACTATCAAAGGTCTCAAGAGCTTGAAAGACTACAGCCTGAAACCTATCGACATGGTGAAGGGTACCGAATGGTACAAGAAGGTGAATGGCGGAAAAGTCACTGCTAAGCCAGCCGACGCTAAGGCTCTCCTGAAGAACCTACGAGATCAGAAGGAGTCTCCGGGTAAGCTTTTTGTGAGCTTACCTTTTATCGACTATGATGAGATCCCCTCCACCAGCAAAATTTACCATGAAGGCTATGGAGCCCCGAGCGACCACTCGCACTTCATTTCGACTCTGGCAGCTTACATTCCCTCTGTTGATAGCTGGCCATACGACGACGATCTTTCTACCAAATAGAGGATTGTTTATTGGGGAAACAGACCATGTGGATATTGAGCATTAGGCCTAGATATATAGTCAATGATACCCGCCGTTCTTGTCTTGGGTCTATGGCTACCTGGAGCCTACCAGATCAATTCGCGAAAGAATGTAAGAATCGCTATAAATTTAGCTCAATAAATGCATTCTGTAACTCATCGGTTGGGCGGAAATTCCACCGTGGCCATAATTTGAGACTGTCTCTTCGAAATAGTAATTCTTGTAAGGTGCCGATCATTGCTTTGTGATAAATTTAGCGCAAATGGTCAATCTAGATGAAGCCGGAACAGGTAACCCCAGTACCCCGTAACATTGGAACCTTAGTTAACTACCCAGGGCAAGGAAGGTTCCGCTGACTCATCAGATGTTTCAGTCCGCGTCACGTCCAAGACCACAAGAATAAACGCAACCTTATGAATGCATCCTCAATCCCCATATAACTCTTCTTTCAATCTCTAATCCGGGGAAATATCACTCGCTACAAATAAGGTTTAAAAAGAAACAATCATCATCATCCCTCTTTCTCTCTCGACTAAGCCCAATCACTCTTTTCTGGCTCTGTACGGTCCCACTCAAAGCCGCCCCTGAATCTGATAGAGATCGCCCTGGACGAGTGACGAAAACTGCGACTTGCAGGATAATTGACAACTGAATCGGTTCTGTCACCCCGCAAAATCCTTATCGGGGCCAAGGCGATGTTTTCAAAACGTGGCAACGAAAAGCCCACCAGCAATGCCATCACCATCGGTGTACCTGCTGTGATATGTGGCGTGTAAGTGATGCCAACCCAACACCACATCCATACTGATATTTCCAGGATTTTCCTCTGCGCCGCTATTGTCCTTGGAACCCTATATTACCGACGGTACAAAAAGGATCGGCAAGAAAATCTCGATGACGCGCAGTGGAACAAACGCGAAGATTGGGACACTGAATTCGACGACCGACCGCATGGTAATCCAGGCAACTCCCGCTTCCCCAGGCCCCCTGGTTCACCGGGACCAATGTCTGGTTTGAAAGATAACAACTCGTCATACGAACTATCTTCTTTGAATTCTTGGGCGGATAATCCGGGGCGGCGCAATTAGAAACTGGAATACTTTGAGTGGCAATGAAGGGTATTTGTTTTTCTCTGTGGCTTGATATTTTACTGTTTTCATATGCTGGCCATGTTGAATCAATCCACGCGCGGCTTCGGCGTGGAGGGGGGATCATATCGATAAGAGTATGTGATTTTTTTCTGGACACGGTTGATATCATTTGTCCTTGGATACACCACTAAGGAATATGGAATCCTGTTCTACAGTCTCATGCATCTACAAACTTTTCAGATGAGAAAGCTAAAGGGATGCAATTCTCCGCAATCCTTTTGAGTGCGTTCTGGAAAGCAAGCTCCATAGTGGAAGGCCAACTCTCCAATCTTGACTTTTTATATCCAGTCAAACCACGTTTTTTCGACATATCAACTCAATTTACAGCCTTTTTTTACCTTGATAGGTATCATAGAAGACTTCATTGCTCCTGCACTTCTAATAAATGCTTACCCACCGGCCAGGCCCAGTAATTCCCAGTCTCGGGATAGCATTCTGCCTTTTTCCAAGCTACTCCTTTTGGAGTTCACACCGACTGTTGTCTATACGACTTTGTACGAGAGAACAGGTAAATGAAAATATATCAATCTTATGCACAGTATTCTATCTGAGAGATGGCTTGTTATTTTGATAAACTAGTCATGCAGATGATGTAGATCGAGACATGCAGCTGAAAAGAGGAGAAAATCTGGAGAAACGGAGTTGATCGCCTCATCATTCTGTGAGGGACCCCACCTACTCTGGCCGAGGTTGCCGGTTAAAGGGCCCCGATGGACCTTGGTTTATAATTCATGCAGATACTCGAGAGAAGTCCCTTTGAACTGTTCTATTCTTTTCTTTTCTAGGTCCGTCATTATACTTAATTTATCAGGTCTACGAATACATATATACTGGTTAGTTTCCATGAATGGATGGACTCAAGCAGCATCCAGCAACTAACCATACACCACCAGCCACCATGTCTGAGATCAACGTCGCCGCTTCACTTTACCCCAAGCCGGAGAAATTTGACGAGGTTTGATACCGTGTCCAAGTCAGTATATGATTGACCGCAATTAATTCTCTCTTTTGCGGTATAGGTGGCCGCACTCGTCGCCGAAGTCGTCAAGAAAGTGCAAGAACACGAACCTGGTACCTTAATCTACTACGCGATCAAAGTCCAAGACAAAAACGAGATTGTGATTATCGAAAGGTTAGTTCATCAAATATCCTCTTGTTGACATCAGATTCATTGCCCTCCTCTTCTCCCCACTCATTATATGATTCTGTTCTAATTCTTTGGCCCCCTCCTTTTCTCCCGTTGTGCCTCGGCATATCATCTTCCCGCTCTACGAATATACAACCTTCCAACACAGACCGTCCTAACCACCGTTTCCTTCTACTATAGGTACAAGGACCAAGCCGCTGTCAAGGTACACTCGAAGAGCGCCTACTTCCGCGAATTTTTTACTAAATTAGCCCCGTTGATGGCGAAGCCTGCTGAGATTCGGGCGGGCACATTCTTGAATGGCGTGCGGGGAGTGTCCCGACTGTAAGAGATAGGGGACGGATAGACTGCTTGTTTACGAGACTTGATGAGCCTGAGCCTGAGCCTGTGCTTTGCCGTTTGTTGTTTGAAGTGGATGTATCAGAAATCTATCCTTGCTGTAGCAAAATAGAGAGTAGTATGATGGACTAAATATGTCCAGCAATCTACGAATCAGGGTCTTATACTTCCACACAGGTATACTTCTCGAACTCGCTACACTATTATTCCGTCCTATCCCAAGCATTATCAGATAGACGAAGAGAATCGAGAATCCCCAGAATAGTGAAATACTAGGCTAGACCTGTCCGTGCGGGATATATAAATAGGCTTGACAGGAAGTCGGTTCATGCATGGGCGCAACAACCAACGAAGGATTCACCCTATCACACCCTCGTTGGGGTCCAAACCGGAGTGGTGCAGGCGCCCTAGAACTGCCCGTGATTAAACGGGTATGCGATTGGTACAGGGGGGGGGATATCTAGGAGCCATGGTAGCCAACGATGTAATGTGGGTAGGGTCAGCGTAGCGCTAGAGGATCAGATACAGAATGTAAATCTCCGTACACCCTTAGTTAGTCCAATATTTAGTACAAATGTAGTAACTAAAGGGGTGGTTGGGATGTCCTGGGGGCTGGGAGTTTGTCTTCGTAGATTAAATCGGGCTAGTATATCCAAACCTTCATACGAGTGTAGTTGGTTGGCTAGAGATTGGTTTTGCTCTTCAAGGACTCCATTTTATCGTTTAATACTACCATATCACTGGCTCCCGTTCCCAGCGAATGGCTGTGTTAAGCCCGAGATCAATATGGAGGTGGAGACCCGCGACTCCATTCAAACGATCCAAACCTGAACGATTTCAACGATCCCGCAGCTTGTCGGTTCCTCTAAACTGGGCTGGCTAAGGGCCTGTCCTTAGTCTATTATCGATAGTAGTACTCCGTACCTATGCCGTACTCCTAATACTCCTGATACTAGCTATTTTCTTCTCCTCTTTTTTCTCTCTCTCCAACCTTCAATCCTTCACCTCTTTTCATCTTCATCTCCACGCTTTTTGGAGGCTTTCGGGTGAGTCTCAGCCCCTCCTTTTCTTCAATCCGATCTTCCCTTTGGTCTCCACTCCTCCCCCTCTTTCTTTTTGCCCCTAGCTCCAACTCCAACTGCACCTGCTTTCCCCGTCTCCTGAAGCTCAACTCATCCAGCATCTCAACCTCCGACACCACCCTCTCTCTCCTCTTTCGATCCATCCACCCCCCTAGCGCCTTGGGGGTCTCTCCTTCCTGTTATCGATTGTCATCCGGACCGAGCGCCCGCCCCTTATCGCCCCTTTTTTCTTGTTTCTCGGTGTACATAACAATCACTTCGCACAACCATGGCGACGGGTCCGGCTACTCAATCGCTCAAGGTGAGCTTGGCTCGTGATCATTCGGAGGAAGCATGAACTGCGCCCAGCTAACGCGAGAACTCAACAGTGCGTGGTGACTGGTGATGGTGCTGTCGGCAAAGTCAGTATTGATACAACTCTCCCGGGGGACATCATGTTCCTCCCCAACCTTCCAACTGCTATCACTCTTTTTCTCCGATCGAAACACATTCGCAGCGAATATAGTGAACAAATCTTATTGACACGCGATTCGCGATGCTCTACAGACATGTCTTCTCATCTCGTATACAACGAATGCCTTCCCGGGAGAATACATCCCGACCGTGTCCGTCTCTCTCCTCACTCCCCCTCTTCTCCTCATCCATCAATGGAGATTCCCCTCTCCTCCTCCGGGAAGTCCGTAACCGTACTGATGTCTTCTCCTGCAGCTTTGACAACTACACGGCCAGTGTGATGGTCGACGGCCGGCCGATCAGCTTGGGACTCTGGGATACCGCTGGACAAGAAGATTACGACCGCCTCAGACCGCTATCCTACCCGCAAACCGACGTGTTCCTGATCTGTTTCTCGATCGTCAGCCCGCCATCCTTCGATAACGTGAAAGCCAAGGTGCGACAAATCTCCCACATCGCCCATCTGCGCAGCTTGTCTCTAGCCCATGCTTTCGGCGCCTGAAACAAACATCCTCTGGAGCCTATTGCGCTCCACCCTGCGAATCATACGACTAACTTGTCTCTTTCTACAGTGGTTCCCGGAAATCGAACACCACGCACCCAGCGTCCCCATTATCCTGGTCGGTACCAAGCTCGACCTGCGCGACGACCGCGCAACAACCGAAGCCCTGCGCGCCCGAAAGATGGAGCCCGTCTCGTACGAGCAGGCCTTGGCCGTGGCCAAGGAGATTCGCGCACACAAATACCTCGAATGCTCGGCCCTGACCCAGCGCAACCTGAAGAGCGTCTTTGACGAGGCCATCCGGTAAGCGACAACCCATTCCACCTCATATCTTCACAAGATATTCCCAGCCTTTATCAGTCATTCTCGAAAGAGTGATATAAACACAGAGCTAATTATGTTTCCTTCTTTACAGGGCTGTTCTTAACCCCCGCCCCCTCGCAAAGTCCGGGAGGAAGAACAGATGCATGATCTTGTAGAGGTCCTGTTGTGCATGGTGCCATCACACTCTTTTTTTGCGTATGCTATAATGAATAATACTATAGTTAATACGGCGTCCGGGTAGCCAGAGGCTTTTCTTTGGGCCTTGCTTGATTGATGAAATCCATTGACTCGTTTTTTTCTCCTTTTCTTATCGTTTCTTTTCCTTTCCTTGAAATTGTGTTTCTGTTTTCCTTGTTGCGGTCGTTACTTCATATTCATCGGAGGAATCGTTGTGCTGTGAGACGGTATGGGTATCCTAGCCCTTGGGTTTGCCTTACTGGGATGTCGCGCACCATGTCATGGGATTGGTCTTGTTTATATTCTCATAGAGCTAGGTAGTTTGTAAATTCCGCGTCTATCCCCCTTGCCCGTTACTCTATTCGCATTACATAACTACCTAAGCTCGAGGCATGATCTATTATCAACTGTATGTACGCCCTCGAAACAACCATAGTAAACTTCGAAGTGAATATCTTTCATGCTTATATGCTCATAATATCGCATTCACTATGCACAGAAGCCAAGCAAGTGGTATCTTCTCTAAATCATAAAAAATCCACAACAAACAACAGACTTTTCCAGTCCGCATCCCAAGATGTACAGACAAAAACAAAAGCAAAAGACCTTATTCGAACCAACCCCACAAGGGTCTCAATCACACTGGCAATCACCCAATAGATGGTATGATTTAGATCCGACCCCGACGACTGGGGTGCATACCAGCGAACCGGTCATCCTCGGCAGGCACATCAACGGCATTAGCGCCAGAAACCGCGGCACCGAAACGCTCGGGCTTAACCTTGTCGTGCTTCTTCTTGTCCTTCTTGACATCCTTTGCATTGCGCTGGCGCTCCTCGTTGAGCTTCTCGTTCTTGGCCTGAATCTTGGCCTTGCGGTGCTCGGAGTTGGAACCACCGCCGCCGGCACTGTGTGGGTTATCTTGTTAGCGGGGACGTTCTTGAAATTAGATGGATAATAGGAAGAATGAGGTAGAGTAGGGTAGGACAGGGGTAGGGTGTGATGTGGGAACAACTTACGTCAACTCAACGTTCATCCGGCGAGGCGGGTATTTGCCGTCGTCGAACATGGAGTGGTGGTACAACTTGAGGCAGGTCTTCATGCGGTCGTAGTTGTCGAACTCGATGAAGGCGAAACCGCGGCACTTGGTTGGGGCTTCTTTCTTGGTTGCGACGCGGATTTCGGCGGGAGGGTTCTTCTCGAAGTGCTTGGCGAGGGACTCGTTGGTTGCAGAGTAGGGCAAGTTTCCTGCAGCGCATTGATCATTAGTATCTGGCTGATCCAATCCTCGTTATGCGATGCAATTGAGCTCAGAGTAACCGACGTACCGACGAAACAAATGAAACGAGAGTTCTTCTTCTGGGCGTCCTCGCCCTCGGCATTCTCATTAGAAGCATCAGCCTCATTCTCCTCTCCATTCGTAGCAGACTCCTCTTTAGGAGCAGCCTCTTCCTCAGCAGCGACCTTCTTCTTGTCGTACTTGGCTCTCTTGGCAGCCTTCTTAGCAGCTCTAGCCTCCTCGTCCAGATCAGCCTTATCAGAACTGCGCTTCTCCTTCTGTTCCCTCTTTTCCTTCTTCTCAGTCTTCTTGCGCTCCCGCTTCTCCTTTGACTGCTCCTTCCCGTTGAGAGAGACCTTCTTAGCCTCGTCCTTCTTCTCCTTCTTCTCTTGGGGAGTGACCTCGGAGACAGTCTCAACCTCCTTCTCGGCCTTGCGCTTCTCCTTCTTTTCCTTCTTGTCCTTCTTCTCCTTCTTCTCCTTCTTCTCCTTCTTCATCTTCTTGCCCTCGGGTACGACCTCGTCGACCGGGGTGTCCTCGGCCTTGCGCTTCTTGTCGCCCATCTTGGGATTGGTGGGAAATAGAGGAGGTTGGTGTGTTTTGGAAGTGATTGAGGCTTGTTTTCAGCCTATGCAATCCTCTGAGAAAGTGTGGTGTAAGCAAATACCGAGTTATCGCAAATTGATGGAAAGCTCCGCTCCGAAAAAAATTGGGCGGAGACGGGAGAAATTTGGATTCTGCCACTTGTCTCCGGGGGCGGTGAGGTCCTATCGCCCTCTTGCCTGATTGGGTAATCTGTTGACTGAGAGGAAGAGATCTGCCGATATTCTCCACTCTTATGGACCACAGCCTTGAATATGAATATATTCTCTCTTGTGCCTAGTGAGTTTGATTTGAAATATAGAGTTTAATTGTATTCTGGTCCCAATGCTCTATCCACAAGGTGGGGGGCTCAAAAGAGGCCTTGAGTAGACTACAGAGAATAGAAAGCATACTAGAGGACATTCAAAGAACCGATTTGGAGAGATGAACTTGCAAGTCTAATATAGCGAAAGCAAATACTTTCTGCTTATTTAGTGCTTATAATACATCCGGTCAGAACGGTTATTTTGAGTTGGCTCCGCCAAAACTTCTAGGCTCAAGGTCTTACGGACCATAGATTTGAATTTGGCTATACATCTTCATCATATCCACGAGACAATGTTTGTGAGTCTGCAATATGGTAAGCTCCGGGTGGGATAATCCGCCATGGAAATTTCCTCGGTCTGCGTTCACAAGCTGTACCTGTATGTGTATAAAAGCCGTCCTGCCGGCCAGATATTGATTACTTTCCCAATCTCCGAGTCAGCTCCTTCAAAGATCTTCATACCATCATCTATCACAGGCCATCTGTCACTTCTTTGCTAATAGGTGACTTAACACTAAGCTTCGCTGTATCAAACCTGGCTTGGTGCAATGCCAAAGCGTAAAAAGGCAGTAAGCATGGACCAGAGATTGGCACGCCCTGAATATTACCCGGTTGGGTACACTGGATCCTCGATGTATGTTACAAGGATCGCCTACTACAAGCCTGGAGGTATATAATACTGTTCACCTCTTTCCAGGGGCGCCCCTCTTCCTCCTTTTGATCACCATGACCCCTGTTTCGATGCGGACCCTTCATTGAAGGATCTTTTCTACAATCACCAGGCTGAAGTAAAAGATATCACCCCCATCATCGGTGCCGAGGTCAAAGGAATTCAACTAGCAGAGTTGGGCCCAGAGGGTAAACAGCAACTGGCTCTGTTTGTCGCGCAGAAGCAGGTCGTTGGTAAAAACTCACCGTCTTCGTGAACAAGTACACTTGAAATACAACAGGACTTAGAAGCTAACTATGTTCTTCAGCATTTCAGTCTTCCGGAATCAGAACTTTTCCAGCCTTCCACTGCAAGACTTGGTTAGATATGGCATTTTCTTTGGACGAAATCATGTTCACGCCGTGATGAGAAACCCACCATTACATCCAGAGATCGCCGTTGTATTTCACGGTGCAGAGGACTCCAACTTGGCTTCATTTCAATGGCACACCAATTCTACCTTTTGGCATTCGGACTTCTCCTATGAAAATCAGCCTCCAGGTACGACATTCCTCTACCATTTACAGGGTCCCCCCTGTGGCGGCGATACGCTTTTCGTGAACCAATGTGCCGCCTTTTGACGGCTCTCTCCTGCCTTTCAAGAATTTCTCAGACCATTGAGAGCCGTGCACTCAGGTACGTCTATACCGCTTGATATCAACGGTCAGGGCATGTCTAATTGTATATTTACACGATTAACCAGGTCTGGAGCAACCTCAGGACAGCCTAGCGCGTGGGTTTAGTTGTCGCAGGGACCCAATACAGACCGCGCATCCAATTGTTCGGACTCATCCTGTCACTGGAGAGGAAGCGCTCTTTGTCAATCCGCTATGTAGGATCATCTATCAGCTTCAAAGTTTTGTTTAACAAACGCTAATCACTTGCAACCATCAAAGTCACAACCTACATTCTGGGCTCGAAGACGGAGGAGTCGCGAGTCATTCTTGGGTTTCTTTTCAACCATATCACCACTTCGCAGGACATTCAATGCCGCGTGACATGGAAAAAGGGAACCGTTATTGTCTATGATGTATGAGTCCCTAATACCCATCCAATTCACTCTTCCTTCCCCCCAGTCAAGGTCTTTGCCTAGAACTGACTGCAACTCCTCAGAACCGCGTCACTGCACACACTGGGATTTCCGACTTTCCAGATGGTCAAATCCGCCATTTGGCCCGTCTAACCCCTCAGGCCGGAGTGCCATTCCAGCTTTGATCTTCCCCAATGAGCGAGTGATGGTAACTTGGCTGATGGAAATTGATGTACATTGTCAAGTAAAGCTGAAATCACTCTAACGCCCTGCCATATGGAATGTTTTATCAAAAAAACATGAGAAGCAAATCAGAACATCAAAATCTGCACCTTCTTCTTCGAAGCACCGTATCGTTCACGCAGCTCCGGTCGAGTCAGTAGCTGCAACAGCGGTAGATGTGTCTCCTTCATATCGAAGATACCACGCTGCTTCTGGTCGATGTGTGAACCGTCAATGACAATGCGCTCGAGCTCGTCCAGATTGAGCGAGCCTAAACATGAAATGAAATTAGTAAATGTAGTCCACTCAATGATAGTTGTAGATGCGTACCACACGCGATCAAATCAGATATCCTAGCCGGGGTACCAGCCCCAATTCCAGTCCTAGACCCAGTTAGTATAATCCGTATTACGCTGCTGAAAATCAAAGAAGATCGTACCGTGCACGTTCGAGGAATTGCTTCGCCTCCTCCAGCTTGATGTGCTTGGCAAACAATTTACCGACAATTGCTTCCTTGGTTTGGAAAGTTCGAAGTGCTCTGTAAGATCTAATTGTCAGCACCAATGAATGTATATAAGATGTGATAGGTGCGTGTCGATCTCCCATACCTAACAACATCCGCAGCTCTGAGTGCAGCAGCAGAAACAACCAATGTATGAGGTGTACCCTTCTTCTCTGACGCCTTCGACAAATCGGCACTCTTCGGGCTGAATGTCTTAAGGAAATCGGGGAGCTTGTCCAGAGTCCTGGAGTCGGAAAACGATGTGGTGTCAAGGAAAGCAGAATCTGCGCCGGTCAATACCCCCAAATAGCCAATGAAAACTAACTTGCGAAACTTAATACACACCTGGCACCGAAAGATCACTCAATTCCACAGCAGAAAGCTCTTTATCGAGCTTTTGCGCTCGCTGAGCAAAGTAATCGGCCAACAACCCACCATCCATCTTGCCAATAGACTCGTCGACACCACCCTTGCGATCTTGCGATTTCCCATCCTGCTCAGGCTGCTTTTTGTTCTTCTTGTTCTTCTTGCGCTTCTTCTTGTTCGATTCATCTCCGCCGGCGGCAGAAGCTCCTGCAGTCGCAGTTTCGGGCTTGTCTTGCTTGGTCGATTCCTCGGCCTGGCGCTTGCGCTTCTTGTCGAGCTTGGCCGAGAGGCCTTTCGGGGCTTCTCCTTCGGTCATATTATCTGATACGCTTGTTTCTCTGGAATCAAGAGACCTTCAAGCTCGATTGGCACGTTTCAAGATGTCCAAGTCGATCGTCGCAAAAAAAGTCCCGATCAAATGCGGCTGACTAAGCAGGGCTTATCGATAAGATGTAGCCAATCACATGTGGGCCCGCATTGTTATTGCAAGACGCGCTCCTCCAACTCCGCGGTTCTTCAACTAGCGACATCTTCCTGAAGCTCCGCCTCCCTTGCAGATATACCGTGGATTAAAGACATATCCGAGATTCAAAATTCGCATGTTCTAGTAGCTGTCTTGTTTCAATCGCGGAAATGTCGACTCCCAACCCGCGCAACCGCCGATCCATGGGCAACTCGGGAGTTGAGACGGATACTCCCTCTGGCGAGACCACATTGACTAAAGTAAGATAATGGCCTGTGCAAACCATGTATGATCTTGCTGACAGGTATTTGCAGCTTCAACGCCTCCCAAGTCATACGCGCTACCCGCTTACACCCAGTCGCCTTGTCACGACATCCACGCCGTCTGCCCAAAGGTCGGCTTCCCGATTCACGCCCCGGGCAAGAGCTTCCATGGCACCATCGACTCCATATGGACTTCGTGCACGACAACAACGTGCTGCAAACACACCTGGTCGGGATCGTCGACGGAGTGGACGAGTCCAGCGCGAGACTACATTTGACATCCTGAGGAACCTTGGAAGGAGTATGCGCCATTCATGAGAGTGATAATATTGATTGTGATTGCTTAGCTGACGAGTTTTTGATATCAGCTCTTGCACCCATTTCTAAACCAATTCAATCCTCGCCCCAAGAGGAAGTCAAGCCCGTGGAGGAACCGATAGACGAAATCGAAGTGCTGGACAATGAGCCCGAACTAGAGCGACCACGACTGTCTCTTCCTATGCAAGAAAGCGCAGAAGATAGCGAGGAAGGCAGTCTAGACATATCACCACCCCGCCCGTCCATCGCTTTGGACGATGATGATCTTACTATGGAGTATCCTCGAAGAGATTTGGCCATCCGAGATCAAGAAATACTTTCAACTATGCGCCGTGACGTACGAATAAGTGATGCCTTTGAGGAGACCCAACTAGGGAGCGACTCCGATACCGGAGAAGAAACGGGCATCATAGGTGATGACGGATTTGGAGATGATACGATGATCAGCGGGGGTGAATTTGACCGAGGGTAAGTTTGACAAAAGGAAAATCGATGTTTCTCTATGTTACATATGGGGGCTAATATTTCACAAATAGGGGAGAGACCGAGGAGTTGCGCGGGTTCCAATTCGACATGGACTTCCCATCTCCAAGTGCAATCCCAATGGATGACGGGCCGATGGGCGAAGAAACCGACGATTTCGAGCTCAATCCAGGCGACATTCCGCCGGTTCCAGGCACACCATCCGACGCGGGCAATGATGCAGCTGGTGGGTTTGGTTTTGGGCTTGACTTCCCACCGGTAGCATCTCCAAGCCAAAGCCCTGGGATCATTGGGGGTGGCCTCTGGGATGAGGGTCCCCCCAGGCAGGGAAAGCAAAAGAAGCTTTCCCGTCACGGTATCCCTGTTCCAAATCTACCTGCTGGGGTGGTCAAGAAGCTGGCCAGCCAATTCGCCCGCACGGGAACTGGTTCCAAGACGAAGATCAACAAAGCCGCGCTGGCTGCAATTGAGCAGGCGTCCTCATGGTACTTTGAACAAGTCAGCCAGGATTTGGCCGCGTATTCAAAGCACGCCGGGCGCAAGACCATCGACGAAAGTGATGTGACCACCCTGATGAGAAGGTATAGATCACACCAATTACAACATCTTGGATCTCGCTAACTTTCCCAGGCAACGTCATATCAATAGCTCGACAACGGTATTCTCCCTGGCTCAGAAGCATCTGCCCAAGGAGCTTCAACAGGACATGAGGCTGGCCATGCCTCCATGAATGCCTTGAAATCAACACATAAAAATACTCATACAAACCCCAGAAACGCCCATGGAAGATGCAAGAAAAAGATGACAATTGGCAATCTATGACCAGTTGCGGTTCTGGCGCACCCGACGCAGAGCATCATTTGGCTTCTTGCGCACCACCATCCACAGCATGATGGAAGTGGCAAGGGACAGGCCGTACCTGTGACGCCATTAGCGAATGTTCAAGCAGACAAGCAGGGGTTCTTCATCTGAGTGAGCTTGACTTACCAGGTGAAAATGTACTGGGCGTGGTTGTTTCTCAAGTTGACTTCTGCAGCACGGCCAAGAGGCCGTCCCTTCGCGATGCGATCATACGTCTCCAGCAGGTCCGGTACTGAGAGGAGATCAGCTGCATGTCACAATAGTTTGAGGACCGTATATATCTTACCCATAGTCTCTTCAATCCACACGGGCTGACTGCCTCCCAACTCAGCCATTTGCTCGATATCTGGGAAGTAGAACTTGCCCTCCTCGGGCTTATTCTCTGGAGTGAACATATTCTTCTTCCATGGCTCGCGTAGCAATCCTTCCACAGTAATTTCTTCCTGTGGCAAACCCTCCGGTCGATCCTTCTGGTTCATCAACTTCCGAGAGATCCAGCCCCGGTTGACCAGCACCGTGCTTTGACCATCTCCACGTTCAAGAGGCGTCACAACCAGGAATCCATCTTCGCCCTCGTTCATGCGAGGTCCAACCAGCATCTCTTTGTCGTGACGGTAATGGCCAGTAGCGTAGACACGGCGGTAATCGAATTCGGAGATCGCATCGGGGTCAATTCGAGGGGGCAGTGGAAGCGGAGGCCTAATCAGGCGATCCTCAAACTTGGCAATCATCTTTGTCTTCCGGTCTAAGCGCTGAACTTGCCAGGTGCCCAGGCCGAAGGCGATGATAGGGATCAGAGCTGTATACAAAAGATCATACGTTAGCATAGCCTCGCTGCGGTAGTCGAAGATAACCCACCAAGAATAATCAAGCCGGGTCCATGCTTCTGATTAACTCGTACGAGTTTCGCAGGGTGGTCAACATTCAGGAGACTCTCAGTCAGCTGGCGCGATTTCGAGAATTGGCGCTTCTGCTGTAGCCGGCATCTCGTGCAGATGGAGTCCACCTTCCATGCAGGTACGCTATTTCGTGCCCCGCGGATTGGAAGGGACCAGGCTACTGGAGCAGTCCGCTGCAGGACTGATAATAATGATCGCATAATAAACTGCAGCAAGGTCTGCTCGGAGCGTGATTGAGAATCGGCGTAGTCGAGAACACTGAAGAAAGAAAGCGGCCGCCGCGAATTTGGAACGGCGCGGCAGCGGAGGCGGTCACGCCCTCGGCTTCCCCGAGCTTGTCTCCGCAGTACATCTGGCTACACTGCATCAAGCTTACAACAACATAACACCACAACGAGTCAACTATTTCATGGTATGCAATCATGACGATATTCTACGAGGGATCATTGCAGGAGGGTATTGCTCTCGCTGTGAGAGAGGCAAAAGCGGTAGTATGCTTCGTTCGAGGTCGGTCTGTCCCCGCATCTTGAGGTTCCAGCCACATCTAATCGTGTTTGGATTGCAGATGATGCTCAGTTGAGCTCGACTTGGGAGCAAGACTACTTTTCAGACAATGAGGTATGTCCACGATCCAATGCAGATCGAGACTCACTATTTATCCATGCTGACAACTCCTCTTAGGTTGCGCAAGCTCTCGGAGGCAAATCGGTCTCGTTGCGCCTGACTGCTGGAACTCAGGAAGCCGGGTTCCTGACCTCATTCTGTCCAGTCGCGGAGATTCCCGCTCTGATTGTTATCAAGTATGTTCTTTGTGGTGTTTGAAGCTCGTTCATTGCAGAATTCCCTGAGCTAATTGGCCTCACTCATAGGAATGGCAAGCTTGAGGAGTATCTACTGCCAGGCGTGTCGAAGGACGAGTTTAAGAGCCGACTTCTTGCAGTTTTAGGTGGACAACAGGCCCCTTCTGCCACTCCCGTGCAGCAACCACAAGCCAGCACTCCTACCGTGAACAACAACTCGTTCGCTTCGCAACCGACTACTTCGCCATCTGCCGCAGTTAGTACTCCGGCCCACAGACGGCCATCGCAAAGCACCAATACTCTTCCAAGCACTGCTACACACAATTCACAAGAGAGCGCAAAGTCGAAGAAGCCACCAGTCAGGCAGGAATCGGCAAGGCCCCAGTCAATCAGACAAGACCTCGGGAAGAAACCAGCGCAGGTACCAGAGAAGAAAGCCACAACACCTCAGGCAACCGAGCCAACTATCCGCAAACCTCCCGCACCTACTGTTGAGGATGAGGAGTCAAAACCTCGACCACCCGCTCCCAAGGGACCTCCCAGCCAGTATCGCCTCCAAGTACGTTTATTCGACGGTCGTTCCATCCGATCAAGCTTCACGCCCACTCAGACAATACGCAATGACGTACGTCCCTGGCTAGACGAGCAAATGACCGAGGACAAACGCCCATACAACCTCAAACACGTCCTCACCCCTCTACCCAGCCGCACAATTTCCGTAGCTGAAGAATCCCAGGCTCTCCAAGATCTCGGCCTCGGCTCAACCGCAAACCTGGTCATGATTCCTGTCGCGTCTTACACAGAGGCCTACACGGCGGCGGCGGCCAACAGCTTACCGGCGCGTGGTATTTATGCGGTCTATAACGGGGTCTATAACGCCGTTTCCTCCGTTGCAAGCTCAGCTACCAGCCTCGTGGGCTCGTTCATTGGGTATGGCCCCAGTGCGCCGGAAAGCAGTTCACAGGCTCCACCCCCGAGTCCGCCGCCTCCGGATACTACTCGACGGCGACGAACGAGTGGGTTGAACATTCGAACTTTGCATGACCAGCAGAATGAACGTGACGACAGCCAATTTTACAACGGAAACCAAGTGAGTGATCCATGCTGAACAAGGCCTGTGTTGCACTTTTACTGATCGATAGGCTCCTAGTTGAATTTTGAGCCCCGGAACCAGGATCGCAAGGATAATTGAGCTTGAGAGATTGGAACGGGCTGTATGAGTGGCTCGACAGGGGAATTTGTATTCAGTAAGCGATCGTTCTCGTGTTTCTGGGCTTTCCTCTTTGCATAGGCGTTTCGGTGAACAATATGAATAGCTACATTATGAACAGAGGCCAATTTCCGGAAGCTAAGTAGAGTAAATTTCGGTAACTCAAATGACTCTGCTCGTCTACATAGGCCTCACTTTCAAGTTGCATCCTTGAAAACTACATGAATACGATAACAATGAAGTATTATCTTCGAGTTCTTCGTTTCTTCCATATCCTGTCCCCCAAGTGGACAATTCCTGCCATCAGATCAAAAGGACGCAGACCACGGATAATGATTTGATATCAGTAACGAGGAGAGATGGTATAGAGTACAAGAGTGCGATATCAAAGTCGCAATGCAAGATGAATTACATCCAAAGAGCCGTTCCAAGTCGGAACAAGCTCACGTAGTTTAAAAAAAAATAGAAAAAGAGGAAAGGAAGATAGCGCAGCGTATTCAAGACCCCGTTCAGCCATTTCCAGCGGAAACGAGCTTAGTAGGGCTTGGCAGCAGCCTGGCAAGCCTTCTGTAGCAATTGTTAGCAATCCAATCCAATCCATTATTCAAAAACAATCCTGTCCAACGTGGACAGGAGGGAATTCTCAAAATAAAATAAAAACGTACCAGCTGGTCCATGTACCAACCACAGATAGACATATCACCCTTGTTCTCGTCCATACACCGGCGGAAGTTACGGATATCAGTCTCGCAAGCCGGGTTCTCCCACGACTGCTGGGTGGCATTGCCAGACCACAGACCGTTGTCCATAGCCTGGTTCTGAGCGGGAGCAGCCTGCTGAGCCTCGGCGGGCGCGGCGTGGGAGCTGGAGCCCCAGCCCAGAGCGTTGGTGATACCGGTAGCAGCGACGTGACCGGCAGCGACACCACTGTAATCACAAAAGAAAACGGATGTTAGCGAAGAGTTTTCAAATAACCGGGGGTGGGAAAAGGCCAACCCCGGATTTTCTCGGAGAAGGATATATCGGTAATCCCGAGACTCGGGTTCGGGTTCGACTTCGGAGAAGCAACTTACGCAGCGGTAGAAGCGACCTGGCTCAGGAAACCACCGCCAGAGCTCTGCACAGGAGCGGCCTGCTGCATGGGAGGAGCAGCCTGGTGGGGATAGGCGGCGGTTGAGTGAGGCTGCGACTGCTGGGGAGCAGGAGCGGCGGGCCGGGCAGGGGTGGCGGTAGGGCGAGTGGGAGCGCTACGCGCGGGGGTAGGGGCGGCACGGCGTTGTTGGCGAGGCATTTTGATGTGTGTGTATGTGTGTGTGTGTGTGAGGGTTTGTGAGGGTGACGGTGTGTGTATCGTTGGAGGTTCTGCAGGGAGGAAGAGGGAGGAATTGAGTAGATTAAAAGTATGGGGTGGAGACTCCGAGGGCTCGGAAGAAGCTAGAATAATATTGGCTGAGTCAGTCGGGGCCAGCAGGCAAACTCCGTTGAGATTTACGTGATGCTGATTGGCTGTTCCTGGCGGTGTGGCGACGGATACTGTCACGTGGATCGGAGTTTATGGATTATGAAGGAGTAGAAGCCGTCGTGGACGGAGATCATGCAGTAACTCAAGTCCGATGTCTCTAATTGATACTAGACGGCTATTTGAATACGTTGAAAGTTACCAGCGTCATTGCAAGGTGGGCTTTTTTATCCCTAACACAAATCCTCCTCTACGGGCAAGGCTTAGGCCACTTGTAACCATTGCCTTGAAGAACGATATGAACGGTGTGATTATGCTCAATCAAAGTCAAAGCTTCATTTCTATAGCTCAACTGGTTTCTCACATCAAACACTTCCAGACCAAAGATCACATTCCACCAAGCAACGTGAAAGAAGCAACAAACCAAAACAAGCCTCCGAATCAGCACCGAGACAAGACAACCTCGAGGGTAAAAGAGAACAACATTAGTATGTATACATAATAAGAATGATGATGCGAATGCGAAGGTAAGGTTAATAATACAGGTATGGAGGAAAGGCGCGCTGCTGAATATCATATCAAAGGGGGATATCGACGAGAATGAGAAAAATGATAGATGCCAAATGCATCCAAGGGAATTGGGAAAACATGAATAATTAAAGGTGTGTGCAGCGTCGCCGGGAAAAAGAAGAAGAATGTTTGTTCTATCAGCGTCTTTGATGGGTTATGCAGGCAATGCGTTCAGATAGGTCATGAAACACCGGGCTAGCCGTGTGATCGTCGTACTCATCTTGATCCTGGGAAAGGATCAATGCAGCTTACGAGCTGTTTTGGCCGTTGGCTTCCGTCTTGTCGGCCTCGTGGGTAGACAGAGTCGGCTCAGTGGCATTCTCCACGGCGTCGACCTTGGCTTCGGTGCTTTGGTCTTCATGAGTGGGCGTCGGTGGCTGCACGACCGGTTCGAGGGTGTCAGCCTTGACCTCGGGTTCCTCATGCTCATGAGTAGGCGTGTGTGGGCTGACGACAGGAGTCGCGGTTTCAGAGCTAGCCTCGGTATCTTCTTGTTCATCGGTAGCTGGCAGCTGGTCCTTGACAGCTTTCTCACTGCCATTAGCGACCTCTGCATTGGCCTCTTCATATATACTAATGTCGGAGTCAACAGAGCCGCGTCTTTGCAACGCTTCATCGGCAGAGTCCTCAATGCCCTCCCGATCGAGGTGCTGGAGCTCAGGTGTCATAGGCTTGACCACATCGTGGTCCCGGGAGGGAGTTTCAGGAGGTATAGGTTGGGCGATGTGAGGGATCTCCGACCTTGGAGACACATCCACGGGGTTGAACTCCACCACAGCGGTGTCTGCCGGGTGGAGGTGGTGGTCGTTCCTATTGCCTTTGGGGATGCTGATGCTGTGCTCTGCAATTTCTGGCTCCGTTTGAGACTCAACAGGTGCGGTAACCAATGGAACGATACCACCTGCGATACGGGACCAGAACATGCGCTCTCGTAAACGGACAGTTTCCTCCCATATCTCCCTCTCCTCGTCGACATCACCTGCGCGAAGATGACCGTCAAGGATCAGGCGGAGATAGCCCGTAAATTCACAGCATGAGCGAACTCGTTCCAGACACTGAATGCACAGGGAGTATCGCTGGGCTGTCTCGCTGTCCGAAGTTCGGAAACGGTGGGTGCGCTCGTTCTCCGGATTAAGTCTGCGTTCACCACAAACAGAGCAAGGGAATTCAAATTTCTTACTCGCTAGGGGAATAGGCTCCACGACAAGGGTACCTTCACAAATACTGCTCAGAACAGTACGTCGGGTAAGCCATGAAATGCCGGGAGCAAGGTCGAGTCGCAAGGTCGGCTCAATGTCTTCCATGAGCACACGCTTGTAGAAACGGGTCTCCTTCAGAGGGATATGCGAGCCAGTCTGCGAGGAAAGGCTTCCATTCGGGGAATTTGTCACTCCCTTGGTAGGTGAGGAAGTGGCCGAGGCGGACCCGCCAGTCGCAAAACTTGCCAAGCTCATGACATTCAGGCCTGCATAAGATCCGCTGCCCGCACGACTTGGCGGCTTCGAGCTCCGCGGAAGCGTCATCAATTCCCGAAAATCTTCGTAGGCCGGCAGATCTGTCCTGCACACCAAACGGATCAACTCGGGGAAGCTGCAAGTGGGTCCAGGTATCAACTCTTCCGGGTTACAAGCGGGTGCAGCATTCTCAAACTCAAGTTCTTGCTTGGAAGATCCTGGCAATTGTGGTGTACCGGCTGGAGATGGGGGTGCGGTGGAGACATTAGTGCGAATATCCAAGTCGTCTTTAGCGAGGTACATCCCTTGAATCACCGACTTTAGCTCCGCTAATTGATCCTGATGCGAAGCGAGAAGCGATTCAGTGTCTTTGATCTGCGAGCGCAATTGGTCGTTCTTCTTCTCGACTGCTTCGCGCTCAATCTTGGCCGCGGCAACCATCTGAACAACATGTCAGTTTCCAGCTCCTCCGGGAAATCGCAAAGTCTCGCATATACAACAGAAAACGCACCTTGTTCGCTTCTTCGAAGAGATCGGCAGTGAGAGTCTCCAGCTCCTGTTCCATCGTCTTCTTCGCCTTTTCCGCAATCGAACGCTGGGCACACTCCTCTGCAAGAAGACCTCTCAGCCGCATAAGCTCGATGTCTGCATCGGCTTTCTTAACGTAGACCTTCTCGGCAATGTCCCGTTTGTATTTCTCATTTTGAAACTCTAGGGCCTGGATCTTTCCCAGCGCCGCCTCCAACTCTTGTCGCGTGGCAGCCAAATTATCATCCAACGTGGTCTGGTTGTTGATTGCTTGGATCAGCTTCACACTGAGGGCGGCCACTTCATTGCTCAGGTCGGGGTGATGAGACGAGGACGTTGAAGATGAACCTTCCGAGGGAATGACCAATCGCGGGTCCTTCAAGGTATTGAAATTGGTTTCTTCGAACTTGGAGTACTGCTGGGTCGCTGCGTCGGAGAGATTGGTAGTAGACTTGGCTTTAGTCACGGTCCTATCGGGGGAGAGGGCCCGATGCTCGGAGGACAGAGACCGCTTATGCGCGTGGCGCGGAATCATAGTCGAGGACGGCGGAAGCAGTTTACTATGATGGTATGTTTGAAATGCAATTAAGCTGGCATGTCATGTCAGCGATCTATTCGCACTGCATCTCCTTTTCCTCCGGACAAACTTACTCGGCCATGATGAGTGACGTAAACGCCGTTGAAGGAATGTAGGTTGCGATGACCGGGTCTTTCTCTTCAATTGTCACCACAATAAATATCAACCCCAGAGGCACTCTGGAATATACCGAGTCTCCGAAGCCATTCACTGACTGGACGCAAAGGATTGAAAGGTAGAGGCAACCCCCGCAAGCGTGGTTGGGGAGGTTTCGAGAGGCCCGGACGATGGCGGTCGACGGGGCAAACGCAGAGGAGGACGAAAAGGACCGACAGAAAGGATTGTATAGAAAGAGAATCAACGAGTTCAAGACTCCGGTGGGTGTTATCTCCACCGATGGCGAGCAAGAGGCGAAGAGGAGATCGGGGGGTCACAGAGTGAGGCGAACCAGGGCGCTTAGTCATGCTATCACACCGGAACCAGGTGATCGGCCCGCGCGCGAACGTGCAGAGTGACGAATCGACGATGTTTGGAGACAGAGTGGATAAAAGGATCGAGATCGATAAATAATGGAGAAATTGAACTCACCTTCTATCTCGAAACATTCGTTATTTCTTCAAGAATGACTTTGATTTTATTCCGGTTTACCATGCTCAGGCAAAGTCCGACCAGCAGTTTTGGCCACCCCCAAGCCTAAGAGGCTAAGGTTCTGCCTGATCGATGCTAGTATGGGCATAAACTTCTGCGTACTCCGTATTCCATCGCAACTAAACCCGAACCTGACAGCCGATCTCGCGCACTGTTCCTCGATCCCTTGTTGGTATCTGAGCTTTTGCCCCCCGGCCTAGCAGAGGCGCAGCACATGGATTAAAATCCCGAGTCCTTTGTTCGGCAAAACAGTTTAACTAGTTAGTTAATTAGCGTAAATGACTAAATGCTTACCTCGGACACGACTCGTGTCAGCTCCCCAATCGGGTTAAAGTCTACGCCGGGATGTTTCAGCTCGCAAGTTAATTAGATCGAGTGGCTGGGACATATCGACCACTCTGTGCATACGAGGTTCTTTATTATTCTAGATACGACAATTCTGGCATATCAATGCTTTTGATAGAGCTAGAGTATCCACGAGCCCCTATCTTTCTATCACCGGCACAAGTACAACAATGCCTGGATAGATATATATTTAAGCTGGCGTGAGTACTCAGCAGAATCTTTGGGGATCAAATCCAGAAGCTAATTCAGAGACGTATTAGAAAAAGTGTAGATACACATTAAGTATACAAGAGCCTCTAATGTACTCTATTGATCACTAGGTATCTCTCCAAAAATATGATATGCGATGACACTGTATCATGTGTTGTAACTATATGTACATTGGTCCTTGGATGACACCCCGCGTGGCAGCCTCAGGCGGAACAAGTGGGGTTACCAATTCAATCTTCGCCCAAGCCTCAACTTCCCCTCCAATAAACCAACCGCCTATTCTATACTTCCAGCACCTATCCACGTGCACTCACAGATATCATGGCGGACGCAGAGCTTGAGGAGGTTAGTATCTTCTCCCCATGACCCGCATCCCCCCATACTCTAACAAGGAAATAGATCAGGCGAGCTCGCATGGCGCAGCTCCAGCAGCAGCAGCAGCAGCAGCAGCAACAGGGTGGCCAGCGCGGAGGTCCTAGTGAAGGTGGCCAGGAAGACAGGAGGTGAGTTATCGGCTTCAAAGCTTTGACGGACTTGAATGAGACTAATAAACGGTTATAACGCAGGCAAGCTGAATGTAGGTGACCAGAATCTCCCCCACCGACTGTCCACTCCCCGCAAGATCTGAGTAGCGCAAGCTTCTTGAGACTCTTCGAGCGCCTGCGGTTTATCTCCTGATAATGTACGACTCATATGAACTGAACGACAAACTAATACCCATCATTCTCACAGCCGACCGCCGTGCCGCGATCATGAGCCAGATCCTCGACCCCGCCGCTGCAGATCGCCTCGGCCGCATCCGCCTCGTCAAGGAATCGCGTGCCGTCGATATCGAGAACCGACTCATGATGCTGGCCCAAACCGGCCAGATCCGCCAAAAGGTGACCGAGGAACAGCTGAAGGAGCTCCTGAACGCCGTTGCCGAGAACCAGCGCAAGGAGGAGGAGGAACACAAGATTGTGATCACCCGGCGCAAAGGCGGTTGGGATGACGATGATGATTTGCTCGATCTGTAAAGAGACGAGTAATTGTCACGATTCGCGCTTAGCCCTGGCCATTTTTGTGTTTGATTTTTATTGGGACTATTCCCTGCTTTTCTTATCGCATTTTGGATACTCCTTGGGGGGTCCTCCTCGAAATATACTTCAGGCGTTTATGGTCTGGTCCCTGGTCTTGGACGGGTTGATATTCCTTTGAAAGATTGTTGTTCCATTTTGCATGAGGGAGGATATTGTTTACAGACATACAAAACTATAATCGTACACATTCTCCATGGGACCGAAGATCCTCAGCTTCAACTCGACATCTGCTGCTGCAGTCTCTCCTTCTCCTGCTTCTCCTGCCGCCGAATCATTTTCCGAATTTCTCTTAGATCAGGCGGCCGCTCGATATGCAATTCAGCCCGAAGCTCATCCACATCCTTCTCCAACACCTCCTCCCAATACACATTGATCAACTCTTTACTCCCCAGCCCACTGCGCACCGCCCACGGTAAATGTAACGTTAAAAAGCGCTCCTTCTCGGCGGGCTTCATCCGTATAAACGCGAACAAACTCAACCCAGTCATGGGCAGAAGTGTATTCAAAAACTCCAGCGCCTTCAGCGCAAGCTCGCCCTCCACGAAGATCGGCAGCCCCGTCACCGCGTGGTAGAAGTCATGACACTCGCGGTACCGCTGCATAACGTAGGCGCACTCTTCGTCATCGATATATTGCACTTTGTCTCGTGTATCGGGGGACACGCCCTCCCGGTCGAGCCAGGTAGCGTATGTGCGGCCGACCGAGTTCTCGGGGAGTGTGCGGAGGTAGGACATTTGGAGAGTTTCGGAGGTGATGCGGGGTCGATCGCGGAGGATTCGTCGACCGGTGGGATCGGAGAGCATTGCATCTCGAAGACGGTAAATAAAGTATGGAGTTGCGGTGGCCTCGCCGAGTGCTGCAATCAAGTCTGGAGCGGGGGATTAGTTTGAATCTGATTATTTGTAGTTCTAGTAGAATGGGAAGCTGCCAATGGGCACGGACACGACCATGAAGCTTTCTGATGATCAGCTCTACGGGTGTTAGCATACCTGCTCTTCGAGGGTTAATCAAAGACCCAATTGCTGAACCAACGGCTAAAGCACCACGCTCGATAGTAGTCAATGGGACATGACCGGGATAATTTGGCTGTGGGCGGTTGAGAATGGAAAAGGGCCGCAAAGCGCTCGCGGTACACGGTGACCTGGAAGTAGCTAAAGCTCGAAGCTCGCAAGCCCCACGCCTCCCCAAGATCGACATGTTGTGTCCCTAAAGCTGATATACCACCGAGTATTATTCGGTCACAGAGCCATCGAGTGGTCTGATATCCGGGAAGGGCGCGTCACTGGACGCTATGGGCTACCGTAGTTATCGATAACCCCCTCTTATCCATTATCGATAACAGATAAGCGCTCCACATCCCAGCCCTCACTCGTTGATCAGCGTCTGTGGGAAGAAGTCAAGAAACCGGAAACAAGTTTGTTCACACATCATGGAAACCTCCTTTCAACAATAGCACTTTCGAATCAGCATAAAGTAATATTCCAACCCCGCTTGCTCCTGGTATGTCTCACCCTGACCCTGCCCTTGCTACATATGCTGATCTGCACAAGATTCACACGTCCCTTGATAAAAAGCGATTGCCCACTCAAGATGTCACGACCAGAGTGGTGGCCCGGTGAGAACCACGAGGCCTTCACAAAATGGGCCATGGAATGCGGAGTTGAAGCCTTTGGTGTCGCCCCGGCCCGTTTTCCAGGTCGAGGGCTGGGAATGATAGCCACTCGAAAAATCAAGGTAAGAACCTCTCAACCCTCGCCGATCAAGGCATCCTATGAATACCAAAGCTGATTACCCTAAGAAAGGAGAAGCCGTTGTCCAAGTGCCCACCAGCACCATCCTAACAATGGATCAAATCCCCTCCTCCTTCAAGGACAAATTCCCCGAAGGCACTGCCGTGCATACCATCTTGGCAGCATATTTTACCCACGGAAGCGAGGAAGAGCTAGCAGAATACGAACTATGGCGCAAAGCCTGGCCTACCCGTCAAGATTTCGAAGACAGTCTGCCAATATTATGGCCTAAAGTTCTTGGCGGTCTTCCATGGCCTGACACTGACACCGAGGCAGATGACCAAGGCAACGAGTCTACAAACCAGCCTAATTTCCTCCCTCCGTGCATCTCCGGGGTGTGGTACTCGACTGACAAGGGAAATCCCGGCAAGAAGTATGAGAGTGAGCACCGGAATCTGCTTCTGGGCCAGGAAATTCGGCTGCGCAAGGCGTGGGCGGATGTCACTGCTGCACTGCCTGATACTGATTGGCGGTCTTTCTCGTATCATTGGCTCATTATTAATACGAGAAGCTTCTATTGGGTTGGCGCGGGTCAGGAACCGCCTGAAGATCGTAATGATGCCATGGCCATGTTGCCTTTTGCGGATTACTTCAATCATTCGGACGTTGAGGTACGTTATTATTTTGTTCTTTCTTTTCGGTGGCTTTTGAGAAGGGGCTTTGATTGACTTGAAACCTAGTGTGATGTCAAATTTGATGAAGATGGGTACACCTTGCGAGCGACTGAAGACTACGAGGAGGGAGATGAGGTGTACATGAGCTACGGTGGACATCCGAATGATTTCCTATTGGCAGAATGTGAGGCAGCAACACATGGTTGGGGTGATTCTAGCGCTAATACGATTTCTCAGATGGCTTCTTCCTGGAAAAGAACGACTACGACTGCATTTACCTTGACGACATCATCTTCCGCGATCTGGACACAGCCGAGAAACAAGAAGAACTGTGGTTGAACCAATACTACGGGTAAGTACAACGCCTAGACGCTCCCCAAAAATTTCCAATTTGGTATATTCAAGTTTGGTATATTCAAGTCCCCGCTAATTATTTCGCCAGTAACTACCAATTGATTTCCCAAGGGGTCTGCTACCGCACCGAAGTTGCGGCAGCTCTAGTGTACATGAATGAAGAGGATTGGAGGAACCACGTTCTCGAGGGTTCGACCGAGTGTGTAGATGAGAAGGTGTCGGAAGCCATCATCAAGGGATGGGTTCGGACTTATGCTGCCGAGGCTGATGCAGCTATGGACTCGTTGCGGACAGCAATGCAATCCAATGCCATGGTGCAAGCTCATCCCCAAAAGGCGGAGACCTTGTTGCGGCGATGGGCCCAGATCAAAGAGATCTGCGAAAGTGCCTTGGAGGCCATTGACCTGTGAGGAGGCTCTCTGACCCTCCAAGCCTGCAATGAAAAAAATATGTTCACGAAGAAAAAAATGCCGTTAGGGCACGAAGAATCAAAGCAGCTCTGATGCCTTAATCATCCTTGCCCTTGTCACCAGACAGAATGACATTCTCGAAGTCAATAGGAACAGCGCTGGCTTCCCGATGGTTGATAATGAACATCCTGCTCAGCACCAGCTGCTGGATCATGTAGTTCAGCACGCATTTCATGCCTAGCTCTTCTCCACGCTTCACAATCCACCCGTTCAGGAAATCAATCTCCGTATTCCGTTGGTAATGCAGATCGTTGCGTATTGAACTGGTATCTTCAGGGCGGTTCGAGGCAACATTAAGAACCAATCGGCGCAAACGCTCTGGTGAAAATCGGTCTTCGACTCCTGGAATGCCACGCAGCTCAGGGAGAGCACATATCACACTGGAAATCTCCAAGAGAAGCAATCGCATGGTACGAGAGACTGGAAAGTTGTACAAGAGCTCCCGGTTCTTGCAATCGTGGATTGCTCCAAGTGGGCTGAGAACAGAGCCAACAGCCAATCTCTCCAGCTGGTATTGCAAAAGGCCGGCGGGAGTATCGGCAGTAGCGACGAGAGATGGGGTGAGGGTCAAAAGGCGTAGCAGGTACTTTGTTGTAGGAGCCCAGTGGGTGTCCTTCTCGGCCTCGATGAGCGGAGTCTGGCCAGTGACTACCGGGCTGAGGGTCAATGACCCGACGTTCACGTGGCCGACCTTGTATGAGTCTTGTTTCTTCAGACCGTGGGTGAGAACGCCTTGCATGTAGTGCGGCCGACTCTTTTCATCCGGGAAGACCTCCTTGTTGAGTTTCTCGATAATTCCCAAGCCATTTTGAATAAAAAGGATAGTAGAATCGGGGCTCAGGCGGTGCCGGACTCCTCTGATAACTTTTTCAGTCATATAAGCCTTGCAACAGACAATCAAGCATTCGATATGTCCTTCTTCCTCGGGCACAGCTTCCTCGTTCTCGATGATATCGGAATTTTCGCTGGCTTCGAGATACTCCTCTTTCGAAGGTATACTGTGCCACACTTTATCATGCAAAACCTCCACATCGAAGCCTGTCCTGTTATCGTCGAGACCGTTGTAGTTGACGGCCAAACTCCGCTTTTTCCGCCGGAACGCATGGTAGAACGAGGCCTGGTGCATGAGAAGGGTGATTGGAGGCGGAGATTGCCGCGATGCAAGCGAGTGTGCAATGAATGTTCCTGCATTTCCAAGACCGATTATGTGCACTCGCCCGGTCAGAGTAGGCGTTTTGGTCTCGCGAGAAATATCCTCGACATCTTGCACCCATGTCGACATATATTTCGTTGTAGGCCCTCCACTAGGTCGTACTCGACATTGAATGCAAATATCTATCACACCACTCCGCCATAGCGGGCGGCGCCCGAATATTTGTAGCACCACTTTGAAGGTGTTTCGGGGAAGACGTCTCCCCGAACGACGACTCGAATAATGATGGGAGGAGGTTTGGAGGTTCTGTCCGGAATGAACCTAGTCGCACGGAAATTCGAGGATCGCCGATTGTTTAAATCGACATTTTGCGTTTCGTATCGTCCGAACGAGCCCCGAGTTGCTCACATAAACCAGGTAGCTGTGTTCGTCTCGCGCCGAGGAAATATTGAAATGCAGCAGCGCCATGCGCGAATGATGGGACCCGCTGATAGACACCGCCCGACCTACCGCCTCATATATACCGGGCCTAATTTTTCTTGCAGCGCTTTTGTCAACTTCAACGACGACACCATGGACACGACAAATCTACTTTCACTGCTGGAACAGCTGGATGACGATTTAGATGACCTGGAGGATGCCCTGCAGCCTTTGCTGGGCAGTTCCTTGAACAAAATGTCGAAGAACATGCCCATATTCGACAAGGCCAAAATTCACGTGCTGACAACCTACGCCCTCGAATCATTAATCTTCTGTATGCTTGACTTTCGAAGCTTGCATGGGTGGATATCTGCTAATATTTTCACAGCTTATCTACGACTCCAGGGCGTGAACGCATTGCAGCACCCGGTCTACCGAGAAATCACGCGCGTTAAGCAATACTTCGCGAAGATGAAGGCGCTGGAAGAGCCCGAGGAACCTGAGCAGCGCACCATGGTCCTCGACAAGGCAGCTGCAGGGCGGTTCATTAAGCACGGCCTGGTGAGCAATGTCGCACTGGAAGCTACAAATCTAACAGACTACTAACGGACTCGAATAGGCTGGGAATGATAAGATTGATCTGGAGCGAGCAGAACGGGAAGCCAGAGAGCGGGCGCGGGCTCAACTCAAAGCCGCCATGCTCGCAAAGAAGGCTGCTGCTACAGCAGTGCAGGATTCACCAGCTCAGTCTGAGGGTGTCTCTAGCGCTGTGCCCTCAACTGCCCAATCCAGTGCCGAGGCTGACGATTCTGACGAAGAAATGGAGACGGATGAACCCGCCAAGGAGTTCAAAACAGGCGAGGAGTTTATCGAATTCGAAACGAAGAAGATAAAGAAGAAGAAGTCCAAGGAAGACAAAGCCAAATCTCGCAGTGAGAGTGGCAAGAAGCATGGCCGCAAGGCTACCAAGGCGGAGCGCAGACAAGAGAAGAAGGATAGGCGGCGGAAGAAGGAGGAGTCTCGCAAGGCTAGAGAGGTCAAATAGTTGCTCACAGGCTAGATGCGTGTCTCGCAATGCCTATTTGATGCGTTTCGCCCCGGGACAGACCAGCCTGCTTTGCGAAAACCTACAGTGTATATCACGAAGTTCATAGATACCCGGCTACCATGGAATTCCAAAGAAAATTCGATACAACATCCATCTGTGCTGGCTATCTGAAATCCCTAGTGCTTTGTGTAGTCAACTCGACCAGCTGCATTGTCTATATCGAGTTCTTGGGCCCGGATCTACTCGTCTACAAGTCGATAGCTACCACAGGTCAACACCATTACTAGAACACGATAAGTAGCGCTCATCAGAGATAAAAATTTTGGTAGTAACGTTAAAAGTGGTAAAGGTATGATACAAATGAGCACATCCATTCTCCAGCCCAAATTCTCGCAAAGACAAAGAGAAAGAACACCCCAAACTCCAAATGCGAACCAATACGCGGAATGAACAAGACCTGGAGATCCTTTGCCAAAAAACCCATCCAGCAGATGAGCTAAATACCAACTATCATCAAACTGTATCATCAAACTGCTCGATCTAAAGCATGAGATTATTGCTTGGCAAGCTGGTGGAAATGCCGAATCTGGTCCTCAATATTCGTATTCTGGGGTCTGGGCACACCTCCTGGTCCAATAGCCGGGCCCGGCGGCGCAGACACTCCAGGAGGAAGACTGCCATCTGGAGCTGCGCCCATAGCCATGCGTTTGCGGCGCGCTTCCTCCTCGGGATCTGGCGCGAGTGAGGCATCGAAGACATCGCTGCGCTGGCTGGCAAGTCGCTTGAGGTTGTTGACGACGTCAACAGTGGACAAATTGGTCGTGGCACTGCGGGAGTCGGCCTTCGCACGCTGCTCCTTCCATCGAGGGTCGAGCAGCTCGACACGCATGTGGTGCTCCAATTCGGCGACGGGGATCTGCTGGTGGCAGTTCGGACAAAGTGCGGTGGCACCGGCAGCTTGTTGGCGCCGGGCCTGGGCACGAGGCACGTAGTCCGAGCGAATGCGCATAGGAGGTTGGCCCGGTACAGGTACGGGTGACTCTGTGCGGGCTTGCGGTACCTCTGGTTGCGCGGGGTATTGCCTGCCAAAGTCCACGGCGGGTGGCGGATATGGGGCTGCTTGTTGAGCCGGGTATGGGGAGACAGAAGGTGGTGGAACGGGGAAGGAAGGTTCGTGTTGGGCTGGGTAGGCATTATAATAGGTCGGGTTGTCGAGGTCGGTGGGCATGGCCTCTTCGATGCGCAACGGGTTAAGGGACATGGCGGCTTTTTGCTCCAAGGAGGCAGATTGCAGGTCATTGAGAGAGGTCGGCGGTGGCAGGTCTGCTTGGTCGTCGCTTTCCGTGAACAAGACTGTCTCGACCACCACAAAGTCGTGCCAATCGATCTGAGCATACTCGATGCGTTCCTGTTCTTCTAGTTCCTCTTTCTCTTGCTTCTGCTGCTCTTGGTACTTGACCCATTCCGCCCGTTGATTTGCGCGTTCCAGAATATGATATTTGTTCTTCACAGTGTGTTCAAGCTCGGCGATCCGCTTTTGCTGGGTGGTAGCGTCGTCAATCCCCTCGGGTCGCAGCAAGATGGTGTACTGATCAACTAGGCGCGTGAAGAATTGGTAGAGACTGTGCTGAGGGCGGAGGAAGTCGAATTGATAATTTCGAGCCTCGCGTTGCGACAATGCTGTCATGAAAGACTTTCCTCGTTTGGCAACATATAGCGCCGTGAGCTTGACCACTTCCAAATCTTGCGCATTAATGATAGGCATGCGCGCCGAGAAATGGAACGCGGGAGGTTCTGGAGGCCCCTTGGGCTTCTCGGGCTCGACAGCTGCAACAGCTTCACCAGGTCGTCCGGCCGAGACTGCGGTTCCACGGCCCTCCTTGACTTCGGTGAGGCGCCACTGGTAGAAAGGCTCGTAGGCGTCGCCGGCGTTTAGGAAGGAGAATTTCGGGTTGTTCTTTTCCTTTTCACGGACACGATCTGAATTAGAAAGATTCAAAGTTAGCCCGCGATTCGTCTGACGAATAAGAGGAGATATTCTCACCTTCAAAGACAGATCCGTTACGAGCGACATAGCCCGCGGTCTTCTCGACAATTGCTGGAAAACATGGTTAGCAGCATTCTCTCGCATAAGGAAGAGCCGTGACGAACCTCGAATATCTTTCGGAGGAAGAACTAAGCCTTCTGGAGGCTTGTTCATGTCCTCTGGGAGAGGAGTGTTTCCATTTGACGACTCCATGGCTGGTTGTTGAAGTTGCGATTAGAGAGAGTGTACGGAGTACCTTTTCCTGACCTCCAGGCTCAATGAGGTGCTGACTACGCCACTACACTAGCCACGCTAACTGCCACCCACGCCAGCCACAGTTCTGACCCGTAATGTGGCTGTGCAGTACTCCCGCGTGCGGCGAGTTGGTGTACATACAGCGCGGCTTTGTTGCTCCGCTTTCAATTAGTCTTGTATACTTCGAGGGGTTGAGAAGCAGCAGAAGATGGTAATCAGCGTATTAGATGCTTCACCTAGATTGATAGATGTACGGAGTAGGGTCTATCTCATCGAATGGCTTGTATAGATACATCCAATGGGCCGACGCCAGCCTCGGGTCTTGGGGCTGAAATCTAAGGGGCCGTTTAGCGCTCTCACGTTGGTGGTTTGTCTCGCATTGCCTGCTCCGCTCGTCGATCTGGCCTCAAGACGGACCTCTGCACGCTTCCGTCCATTCTTCTCGACACTCTCTTCATCATCTTTTTCTTTTCTTTTTTTCTTGCCCTGTGATGGGGACTGTTCTTCTCACTGTCTACGATCATTAATCTCGATCCCACCATTACCGTTGTGGTGAAGAGCTGCGCGCTGTTGAGAGCTCCGACAACTGCGGCTTTCAATAGCTATTGCGCCCTCTGGATTCGATTCCTCTAATTTTGCAACTCATTCACGACCACACTAGTCTTATATCTTCTTTTCTTTTCGTCCTTTTTCCGCCGTTCGATTCTGATTGTTCCGCTCATCCCGTACGACCCTCCTCTGTCACGCTTCCGCGGACAACATTCGACCATAATGGGCCAGAAATCGAAGGATACACTGGCCGTGCGGCCGCAGAGTCGCGGCCGGCGCTCTCGCAGTCGCTCGCCGAATCCCAAGGCTGGAAAGCCTCCAAAGATTGTCAGCTATGCCTCAGACGGTGTACGGGACAATGACATTTTCAACCTTCCCGCCTCCGACTACAAATTGCTGGTGCTGGTGACGCTGATTGCGGCCGCTGTCCGCTTGTTCCGCATCTATCAGCCCAGCAGTGTTGTGTTCGATGAAGTCCAGTATGTTCTATCGCCGAATCATTTCCATTGGCAACAGATGAAGGCTAACGCTTTGTGTCTCTCCTTAGTTTCGGTGGCTTCGCGAGCAAATACATCAAGGGAAAGTTCTTTATGGATGTCCATCCGCCACTTGCCAAACTGTTGATCACGCTGGCTGGCTGGCTGGCTGGCTTCAATGGAGACTTTGATTTCAAGGATATCGGCAAGGACTATCTTGAGCCTGGCGTGCCCTACGTGGCAATGCGAATGCTTCCCGCTATTCTCGGTGTTCTGACGGTCTCCCTGATGTTCCTGACTCTCAAGGCGACTGGGTGCCGAACTTCAACTGCTGTCATGGGTGCTGGCCTTGTCATTTTCGGTGGGTTCTTGAAGAGGTGCCATATTTACTCCCTAAACACGACTGACTGAATGCATAGATAACGCCCTGACCACTCAATCTCGCCTGATTCTGTTGGACTCGCCCCTCATTTTCTTCACTGCCCTGACTGCATTGACCTTCAGCTGCTTCACAAACCAGCATGAATTGGGACCTAACTCTGCTTTTAAGGGCCCATGGTGGTTCTGGCTCGCCGCAACGGGTGTCTCCCTCGGCGCTACTCTCAGCGTTAAGTGGGTTGGTCTTTTCACCATGGCCTGGGTTGGGTCTCTTACAGTCCTCCAGCTCTGGGTCGTGCTCGGCGACTCGAAGACAGTGACTCCGGTATGTTCTTGACACAACTAATGTGTTGATCATGATTGCAGTACTAACATTGATGGATTTAGCGACTCTGGTTCAAGCACTTCTTCGCCCGCGTCTTCTGTCTGATTGTTATTCCCCTCGGTTTCTACATGGCCATGTTCGGTATTCACTTCCTCTGCCTGGTCAACCCTGGAGAAGGTGATGGTTTCATGTCATCGGAGTTCCAGGCTACGTTGAACTCCAAGTCCATGCAGGACGTGCCTGCGGATGTTTCCTTCGGCTCCCGTGTCAGCATTCGTCACCACAACACCCAGGGTGGTTACCTGCACTCGCACAACCACATGTACCCCACCGGCAGCAAGCAGCAGCAGATTACTCTCTATCCCCACAAGGATGAGAATAACGTGTTCATCATGGAGAATCAGACTCAGCCTCTGGGTCCTTATGGTGAGATTGAGGGCGCGTATGCCTGGGACAACTCCTCTGTGAGCTTCATTGAGGATGGAGCCGTTGTCCGCCTCTACCATGAGATTACCCACCGACGTGTCCACTCTCACGATGAGCGCCCGCCTGTGACCGAGGCCGACTGGCAATTCGAGGTCTCCGCCTACGGATACGAAGGCTTCCCCGGTGATGCTAATGACCTGTTCAAGATTGAGATTGTGAAGTCTTTGTCTGACGGTGCCGAGGCCAAGAAGCGCGTCCGCACCATTCAGACTAAATTCAAGCTTGTCCACGTCATGACTGGCTGTGTCTTGTTCTCCCACAAGGTCAAGCTTCCTGAGTGGGGCTTCGAGCAGCAGGAGGTTACCTGCGCTCGTGGCGGTACCCTTCCCAACAGCATCTGGTATATCGAGTCCAACACCCACCCCATGATGCCCGTGGACGCTGAGAAGGTCAACTACCGCAACCCCGGCTTCTTGGGCAAGTTCTGGGAGCTGCAGAAGGTCATGTGGACCACCAACGCTGGCTTGGTTGAGTCGCACGCCTGGGACTCTCGTCCTCCTTCGTGGCCCACCCTTCTCCGCGGTATCAACTTCTGGGGCAAGGATAACCGCCAGATCTACCTTCTCGGTAACCCACTTATCTGGTGGTCTTCGACTGCTGCCATTGGTATTTACTTCCTTTTCAAGGCTATTGCGGTTATCCGCTGGCAGCGCAGCTGCAATGACTACCGCCACGTCTCGTTCAAGCGCTTCGACTACGAAGTTGGCACCAGCGTTCTTGGATGGTTCTTCCACTATTTCCCATTCTTCCTCATGGCCCGTCAGCTGTTCCTGCATCACTACCTCCCGGCTCTCTACTTCGCCATCATGGTTCTCTGCCAAGAATTTGACTTTATCACCAACCGCATTAAGAGCCTTGGATTGGCATCGAAGCCTGCAATTGGCAAGGTTTTGATGGCAGGATTCTTGATCCTCAGCATTGCAGTCTTCACGCTTTACTCTCCTTTGATCTACGGTAACCCCTGGACCCAGAGTGCCTGCCAGAAGGTCAAGCTTCTGGATAGCTGGGACTTCGACTGCAACACCTTTCACACCGACGTAAGTGTACCGGAATGGAGGCCTCCACGCCGTGGATATTAGAATTAAATCGACGATCACCTTGGCTGACGCGAATTTTCACCAACAGCTGAGCCAATATGTTACAGATGTGAACAACTTCATGAACACCGTTCCGACCGAGCAAGCCCAGATCCACAAGCTTGGGGACCAGCAGCAGCAAGCACAAGTGCCTGCTGCTGAGATCCCCCAGCAACAGCAACCCGAAGACCAGGCCGCGGTCACTCAGCCCAAGCTCTCTGGCTCCGTAGCCCGTGTTGAGTATCGCGACCAGCATGGCAATGTTCTTCCGGAGGATGTGGTCGCTTCTCTTCGCGCCGAGGGCAAGGTCAAGTTCGAGACTCGCTACGAGTCCCGCTCCAAGCTTGAACACGCACAGGAGATCCCCATTGTGGATGGCCAGCTTGCTCCCCCTCACCCGGACGTCCAGGGCCAGAACCCCGAGACTGGCGCCGGAAAGCCCGAGGACTCGATTCCACCTGAGAGCCCTGCCTCAGTGGTCGAAGGCAATGTCCGTTCTGTTGAGAGCTCTGGCTCCCCCGAGGCTAAGCCTGCCAGTGAAGGCTATGAAGCTACTAAATAAGCGACTGGTCTGAAGGCTGGGGGGTGGTAAAAGAGGGGATGAGAAAACCCTACACCATGTATCATGAAACCTTATAGCTTTTTTTTTTCTTCGTCGTGATTAGTTGCTTTAGAGTGCTACACAACAACAATTGTGATATGAGCGTTTCTATTGTTACAGTGGTCCAATTACCTTTCCAGCAATTGTAGCTTAGCTCTTGTAATGGTGGCTTCGGGCCAGAGTGGATCCCGAGAGTTCCCGAAAAGCTCGACCATCCTGATCACATCAGGCCATTATCAGAAGATATACGAAGAAAAGGAGACCACATTTGACAAATGAAATGAAGAGACCGGTTCCCAATTGACTCTTTATCTGAACAACGGATACTATGCACAAATCTTCGGTAATCGCAATGGCAATTCCACCCACAACCCTCTCCCCCTTCGTCACCACACTCGTAGTATACAGCAGCCGGCTACCTACGTAGAAGCAACCATGCGCTCTCACACCATCTTTTAAAGGGCTTCGCAGAAGCCGTTTAGTAGTCCCACTCCTCCTTGCCGTACTTGTTGAACTTCTCGTGGAGGTCCTAAAAGAAAACACGAAATGGTCAGCAACTCTAGAGCACATGTCTGGGCCAATTTGCCGAGATTCAAAACTTCGATTCCGCACGGCACATTTGCAAACGCTGTAGCGATGGCGCATTGGCCCGCAAGGGTATAAGAGCGGCATACCTCGGGGAGGGTGACGTTGGGAACAATGACGGTGTTCATGGCGCTGGGGGCAGCGCGGAGGGGCTGGTTCTTGTCACCGTGGGGGTGGTACTGGTACTTGTAGACCTTGCCATCGGCGGACTCTCCGTGCCAGGGCATGGCGGACTCGCCAATGCGGACGTTGCTCTCGGAGGTGACGGAGGTGGGCTTGCTGCCAAAGTACCTGATATCGTAAAAGACCGCCAATTAGCTAACTGCACTTTCAATAGTCGGCCAGCCTAAAATTCCAAAAACGCAGCTCCTTGCTCAGCGAGAGCTTTTCGCGAAAAGCGGTGATAACGTCACAAAAGCACGGCCCGTCGGGTAATAGGTGTGGGAGGGGGTTATTCACCAGCCAGCGAGCAGGAAAGCACCGGACATGACACCGAGCAGAACCTGGACACACAGATATTAGACTGGAAGGTGGAATAGAGATCAATGGCAATTCGAAAGGCGTACGTAGAGCTCAGGGTCCTTCTTGGGGGCCTTGTCGAGGCTGGCCTCCTCGATCTTGGAGGACATGAAGCGGCGCGGGGGAGCGCGGAAGATGGGCTGGCGAGCCAGAGCCCGGCGGGAAGCCATAGCAGCGATCGAAGACATTGTTGCAGCGGGTCGTGCGTGGAGGTTGGAATTCGCGGAGAACTGGAGACGGGGTTGGTGGGAGAGAATCGTGAGCATCGAATGATGTTGCCGGGTCATGTGACTATCCGCTCTTCCTCGGCTGACTCATCCGCCGCTTCAAGCAATTTGCGGATGCGCGACGGGACTTGCGTTTCTGTGGTTCTGATTTCTGGTTTGCTGCTCACCCGTGTTGCTCTCACTTGGGCAGACGTCTGCTACGGTTGTTTCTGTGGGCTGTGATGTAATTGGCCTCCCACAACTTGTTTTGGATTTACGGGTTTTACCTTGAGGATCTCCGTCAATGCTAGAGGTGGGTGTGCGGCCCATATTGCGATTTCCCGATCAGGGGCTCGACCTGGCACCCCAGATTTCGAGCCCCAGACGCGTGGAATTGACTGTTCCCTTATGTACGGAGTACAGTGGAGCTGGACGCTAATATATAATCTAGGAACTTGAATAACTCGTCCAGTCGCTCATCAGAACTATTGTTCTACTCGTCGCTCCTTTTATCACAGCTATCCCGATCCTTGAAATCACCGCCGATTTACCCTGGAGCTTCCGGCCCAGCTCGATTTCGCCGTACTGCTGCTACCCCCTATCCAGGACAACTTGCCGGAACGACTATGATAGCACGCACTACCTCCTAGCCCCTTCAAATACCTTCGCTATTCAATCATGGCGAACTCCGCAGACCACCCCAATACCCGCGATACGAACCGATCCTCCGCACAACAGCATGTCTTGGGAATCCCTCGACCTCCCTCTGTGGGAGGGATCTCATCCCGAGTCACGGATGTTGCCTCTGAAGATGGGGAGAATGCTCCGTCCTATACATCGCCACCGCCTTCGCTCCAACCGCCTACCTCTGTCTCCAGACGTGCTCCGCCCCCTACCCGCAACTCGATAGCTGCGTCAAGCCAAAGACCTGGGAGCTCGGGGAGCCGACTGAGCAGAACACACATTCCATCCTTAACAGCCCAGGCGTTCTTTCGGCCGATGAGCTCGCAGCGCCTGCAGGCACACCGGGGATCACGGCCAATGACCAAGGGGACGGTATCCTCGACCGATGATTGGAACGACCAAGCGAGCCAAAATCGGCGGAGTTTGATCTCGAACAGTACGATTCAACAAGGATCGGTCCCTCATGTGGAGATGGAAGTTCCACCGTCACGGGGCACAGAGTTCACAGATCCCATCATTCCCGACCGAAACACATCCAATGCCAGCCCAACAGGAAATACTACGGTTCGAAGCCTGGGTGAAAGTGTCAGGCTCCTCCGGGATCGAGATCAACAGGACAAGCCTCGCCCCGGTCATTTGAACCTCAGTGCGAACTATACTGGACATCACACCCAAGATGTGCCGCCAAAGTCACCTTTGTCTTTCCTGTCATTGCAGAACAAGGGCTCCTCACATAACCACCATCATAGCAATCATGATGTCCGAGGTCATGAGCGACTTTCTTCTGCTGGCTCGTCTCCGGGCCCAATGGATGTGAAGAAGCAGCTGCCAAGAGCTAATCTAGGCAAGAACTGGGAGTACTTCGTTGGCAATACTCTCTTCTGTTTCGGTGGTCGATTCCTCAACTCACGGGATAAGCCTATCAACATCGCAACAGGCTTCTTGGTGGTTGTTCCATCGGCTTTGTTCTTTGCATTCTCTGCTCCTTGGCTATGGCAAAACGTTTCCCCAGCCATTCCCATCCTCTTCGCCTATGTCTTTTATATTTGCTTCTCCTCGTTTGTGCATGCCTCTGTGGTCGATCCTGGTATCATGCCTCGAAATGTCCACCCGATGCCTCCTATGGATTCCTCCAATGATCCATTGTCTGTTGGCCCGCCCACGAACGACTGGGTCATGGTCAAGCTGGCGACGTCCGATGTTGCTGCCATGGACGTCCCTGTCAAGTACTGCAAGACCTGTGCCATCTGGCGGCCTCCTCGCTGCTACCACTGTCGTGTCTGTGACAATTGTGTCGAGACACTCGATCACCACTGTGTTTGGCTGAACAACTGCGTAGGCCGGCGCAACTATCGCTACTTCTTTGCCTTTGTGAGCTCGTGTACGATTCTCTCTCTGTTTTTGATTGGGGCCAGCCTCGCGCACATTCTACTTTATATGAACCGCGAAGGAATTTCGTTTGGGGCCGCGATCTCCAAGTGGCGCGTACCCTGGGCCATGGTCATCTACGGCATCATTGCGGTGCCCTACCCGACCTCCTTGTGGGTGTACCACCTGTTCCTGGTTGGCCGTGGCGAGACCACGAGAGAGTATCTCAACTCCCACAAGTTCCAAAAGCAGGACCGTCACCGGCCATTCACCCAAGGCAACGTCCTGACAAACTGGATCGCCGTTCTGGGGCGACCTCGCCCACCTACCTACATGCAATTCAAGCGTCCCTACGAAGAAGGAGACCAGCGCTACGCCATGCAAAAGCGCAAGTACCTCCCCCGCGATGTCGAGTCTCAGACGGGAATTGAGATGCAAAATGTCGGCCCTCATCGGCAGGACTAATACATGCACCGCACAACTTTCAACCGAAACAAAAAGTGTTTATTGCATTGTTGCCTCAATTTCCGTGCTAACGACCCGTGAAGACGACGATATGATTTTTGATTTCTGGGCACTTAAAGTCCATTTTTACTAATTTCGGGAGTATTCCAATATACAGTTTTCTAATTGTTCACCATACCCTTCGAGCTATGTTTCTTTCATGTTTGTTACATCTGGCGGGGTTTACTGCCCTGCTACCCTTGACATTCTCTGAGATTTCCTATCTTTCTCATACTTTATTCAGCCCTTCCTTCGTGTCATGATGACCGTCTCATACAGGCTAATCCTAGCCATGCTCTCTCAACCACCATTTTCTTTTCGACACCCTCCTTGTGTGTGTTTTGCTCGGGTCTCTTGTCCAAGATGATCCTCTGCTTATCCTCAGAGCGCTTATTCCACGCCCCATTGAAGGCTTTTCTGGATTTTATTGAGGAACCACAATTCCAACCTTTTCTCTGGGCTTCTTTCCTTTTTCCCATTCTCATCTCGTGTCATATGTCATACATGTTCCTGGAAATCTTTAGAATGGTTGAATTACTCAAAGCAACCTGGTTGAATAGAATTGGACTCTGCATGGCCCAAGTGCAATAAATCGCGCGTAGAATTCATCCTGCGGGGGATGAGAGTTATGAGGGAGTTATGGCATTCCACATCCAGGCACTCCGAATTGTCTTGTTATCTACGGGCCCCTTACTCCTCTTCTCATATTACATCTCTTCAATCGGAATTAATATCATTTCTCACTGTACTCGTGCTGATTGAAACCAAAGTCGAGTGTTGATGTTGCACGCGTCAGACATCCGCATCGCCCTAAATTGATAAGAAGCGCGCGGCTGATTCTCTTCCTACCTTCACCCACCCCTGATACAACCAGGACGCCCCCCCCCCTCTCCCGATTTCCTCGCCCACGGCGCCCATCTCGAGAAATTACAGTCCTTTGTGTCCTGTGGAACTGGGTATTTCCGGATATCGGCACCTCTTTCCCAACATGGCGCGCCGAAACTCCCAAGTTTCCGCGTCCGCGACTCCCGCAATCGCTGACCTTCCTACGATCGACCAACCCGACGACACAATGAGCCTCGACGTACCAGATCAACTCCTGACGCCAGAGAATAGTCGCTCTGAGACTTCTAGCAATAATGAAAACGCGTTGGTCGAGGAGAAATCCGCACCCCGCCGGAGGTCAACACGTGTAGCACGCGCATCGTTGCAGGCTACCGAGACTCCAGAGGCTACACCGGTTGAGAACGAGGAGGCTACTGCCTCAACTAGCCAGGCTTATGTCGACAGCCTTGCTCAGGCTAAGCGAACTCGGTCCTCGTTGCGCCACAGTATTGCTGTGATGGAATCCTCCCTGCCAAACGGCACTCTCCCCGAAGACGATAGTATCATGACCGACAGCCACCCAATGGCCCCCGATACACCTGTTTCGAAGACTTCACAGGAACCACAAATTGAAGATATGGCTACTTCGCTCCAGCAGCGCAACCTGCGGAAGCGAGTGGAAAAGGCCTTGGCTGAGGATTCAGTGACACCCAAGGCTAAAGAAACCCCCAAGACCGATTCTCGCAGTTCTGTGCGCCGATCAACGCGCCTGAGTATTGTGGATAAAGCATCTGATCTGTTAGATCGTGCCAACAGTGTTTTGGGCAAGCGCTCGCGAGACTTGAATGAGAAGGGCAAGGAAGTCGGTCGACGTGCCAGTCTTCGCATTCGAACCGTTGCAACGGTCAAGGAGGATGCACCTGTCCCTGCGCCCGAGCCTGCTGCGAAGAAACGCCGTGTCTCAGAAAGCGATTTGTCCAAGTTGCGCGAAGAAGAAGCCAAGACACCTTCAGAAGAGCCGGCTGCGCCAGCTCCCCCGCCTCGGTACAAGCCTAAGCGGTGGTTAAGTCACGGCTTGTACACTGGGCAGGAACCCTCAGACTCGCCTCCCAAGCAACGTCGCAGCAAGAATTCTGCGAAAACTAACACTGGCCCGTCTCAGCGACGTCTGCTTCCCATGCCGATGTTCACTGGGTCTCGCATAGTCAGCAATGGCCGAGACTATGTACTGCCATTTGATATTTTCTCGCCGCTTCCACCAGGTCAACCAAAACCTGATGAATGGCGGAAGACAAACAAGAGTGAGTTCCTACTGTCCCTAGAATTGAATATGATGCATTGATTCTGACCGATACATCAGATGTTTTTGTTGGAGATGCTGCCAGCGAATGGAAAGCTAACAAAAAGCTGGAACTGTCTACTTGCATGTGCGAGGAGGAGACCGGCTGCGACGAGAATTGTCAAAACCGCTATATGTTCTACGAGTGCGACGGTGGCAACTGCAGACTCGGCCCAGAGTGTGGAAACCGGAATTTCAACGAGCTCAAGCATAGAACTAAGGCTGGAGGCAAGTACAATATTGGTGTTGAGGTGATCAAGACCGCCGATCGTGGGTATGGTGTCCGGAGCAACCGTACCTTTGAACCCAATCAGATTATTGTTGAGTACACCGGAGAGATTATCACCCAGTTTGAGTGTGAAAGGAGGATGCGATCTGTTTACAAGAACAATGAGGTGAGTCTTCCTCCAATAAAAATTATCCAGGTCAATATTGACGCGAGTATTGCAGTGCTACTACCTGATGTACTTTGATCAAAACATGATCATTGATGCTACTCGGGGCTCCATTGCTCGATTTGTCAACCACTCTTGCGAGCCTAATTGCCGCATGGAGAAGTGGACTGTCGCTGGCAAGCCGCGCATGGCACTCTTCGCCGGTGATCGTGGTATCATGACTGGGGAGGAGCTGAGCTACGATTATAACTTTGAGTAAGTGTCTTCTGTATCTCCTAGATGTAAATTGCGCACTCACAGATTGATCAGTCCATACTCAAACAAGAATGTCCAGCAGTGTCGCTGTGGATCGGATAACTGCCGAGGCATTCTTGGTCCCCGACCAAAGGATAAGGATCAACGAGCTAAGTTGGAGGAGAAGGAGAAAGCTGCCGAGAAGGGCAGCAAGAAGGTCAACGGTAAAAAGCGAAAGCTGGCAGATGCAAAGAGCACGACCTCGCAGACAGGGAAGAAGCGCAAGTTGCTCAACCCCAAGTCGATCAAGGCCGGGGTCAAGAAGGTTGTGGCCAAGGCCACTGCTCGAGGGAAGGCGGCTGCCAAAAAGACGACCAAAGCTTCGGCGACCTCTAGTCGAGGAAAAGCCGCAAAGGACGTCAAATTGCCCAAAGTCATTGCCGCGTCAAGAGTCAAGGCTGCGGTTCGAAATGGGCCCCGTTCGAAGGCGAAGACGGCCAAGACGGCAAAGGCCACAGCTGCCTCGTCAGTGAAGGGAACGTCACCGCTCAAGCGGCCGTCCCCCGAGACCAAGAAGAAGATTCTTGCTCGTGCTAGAGGCACCAGTCGTCCATCTCCCAAGAAGTCACCTGTTAAGGCCAAGAAGACTGAGGTGAAGTCTCCTCGCAAGCCTGCTGGAAGAAAGGCACCTACCAAGAGCCCGGTGAAGGCCCGGATGCCTGTTTCCAAGGCCAGGAAGTCGAGCACGACCTCTGGTCCCAAGGCGAAGAAGACATTTGCGGGCAGTGTGAAAAAGGTCGCGAAAAGCGTTGTCCGCACTGTGAGGGGGAAGAAGAACTAAAGCCATTCTTTATTGCCTTCAGTCACGTCCTGCGATGGCTGCAATGATGATATTTAAATTCTGGCCTCTATTCATGTCCATGCACATCACAACAATGTCTCAATGCTTGACTCTTCAATGCACCCAGTCTTCTGGTGCACCTCGTGCCATATTCGTCTGATGTCGTGATTGGGTGTTTTTTCGTCTCATGTCGAGGGTAGGCTGCGGACGAAAGGCAATGTCTTGTCAGACTGAACTATATTCAGACAGCCAGAACTTTGCCCCTTATATGCTTTGTACACCATAATGTTTACCATTGCCTTTTCGGTGATGTGACCCTTCTTCTTTTCTTCCCCTTTCTCCTGACTTTTAGCTAATTCCCCTTTTGGCGTTTTGTTTGCTTGCCCTTTGGTTCTTGGCTTCTTTCCATTCTCCATTTCCAGCTGAATTGATATTATGTCTCTTTCTTTCTTTCTTTCCTTCTTTCCTTTGCTTTCTTCTTTGCAACGTCCTCCTGTTTCCATGGTATTATATGTGACCATGCCTATAAGGACGACACTTTTGCTTTTAGCTCGTCATTGGGATGGGTGAGGCTAGCTGGGGGCTAGCTATATAAGTGGTAGCAGTTGAGGATGGATGATGCTGATGGGATTAGGCATTAGTCAAGTGGCCTTGTATGTAGGCAATACCTAATTGGGGTAGATCACCTTGGAAAAATTCAACATCTTTGGGCTGGTGAACACCGGTCTATACGTGATTCTTTTTCTGCACGGTGTGCATGGCTTTTACCTACTGGCTAATGTATATTTCTTCGAGTATTTCTTGTGTTTGTGTATTGCGCCGCCCCATCTGCTCTCTCGCCCCGTCGGAGATTACCATGATAATATATGTAGCTTCAGATATGCATGGGGGCTGAGAACGGGACTACTAGATTCCTCAGTCTCATCCCCGCTGTTACGGGCGTCGCGAAGAACACACAGCCAATTGTGCGGTTCAACGGGAAATCGAACAATTGAGTATGGCGGGTGCCGGAAATCTGTCTCCCACGTCAGCATGTTGACTGCCTTGTTCGACATATTCTCTCCTTTGGTGGACTCTTTATCGCTTATAGACTCATGCCTGCCTCAAACTCCAGTACGGATCCTCTTCATCCGCAATTTTCTTATGATGTGAGGTCCTCAACGCGGATCGTGGGTTTGAATAGATGGCATGCGATTCCAGCCCTGGATGAACCATTCGAGCTCAACAGCAATTCCGGAGACTGCGTTGCACTTAGACCCTTCGATGGTCTCCTTTTTCCTTCGCCAGCTCTATTCATCGGTGGTATTTCGTTGTGAGTGAACTTGTTTGTATCGATTCTTTCACCAGACTCCTGGTGAGAAGAACACCTTCTTCGACATGTATATTTTCTCGTTCCAGGTGATACATCCGTGACGAGACTTCAGAACTGCTCAATGCGAGTGAATGGTCATCTGCACATCTCTTGGGATCGTAAAAGTTCGAGACAGTCTCAGGCTGGACCATTTTTGGTGCCCGTTGTGCCCGGATATGACGAGCCCGACCAGTCTTCATTCTGTATATAGATTCATATCCAGCTTCACGGGAACTTCATGGAGTGGCTTGTCATCTCCAAATTAGGCACTGTCATTCTTGATATGACCAGCATGGAACTGCTTCTAAGGGAAAAGCTCGAAGAAGTCGAGGACAGAGCTCTCCGGCTGAACAGCAAAGGAGGGAAGATCTTAATAGACGAGTTCGATTAGCATGAATGGCTTTGAAGGAGGTGCCCTCATCCTCTCGTCTATTAAGATCTTCCCTCCTTTGCTGTGCATCTCGTTCCCTGCTGTTCAGCCGGAGAGCTCTGTCCTCGACTTCTTCGAGCTTTTCCCTTAGAAGCAGTTATATGCTGGCAATCTCAAGGGCCCAGGATTCAATCTCTTCTTCCCGCTCACGGCGTTGGATCGGTACTATGAAGGTGTGAATACCTAGTCAGGCAAGAGCATACATATTACCAGATTTGTACTTCGTGGCAAGCCGGAAATCAGCGTAGTAATGAAGCCTCATTTGTTTTGAAGTGACTTTTTTATAGGTGTTTCTTCCGAATCCGAATTACGAGAGACGGAGATCTGCAACTCTATAGGCATTAGATAAGTCGTGTCTTATAGATTGGAAAGTGAATTCACATGCTTCATAAACCTGGACCGGGAAGTGTGTTTTCATGAGCGTCTTCTCGAACTGAATAAAGTCTAGGTCCAGGGTCATGGCGGCGAGGATCTTGTTGAACTTGTCGACTATCTCCGAGGCTCGCAACTTTCCCAAATACCGCTCTTTTTCATCGTAAGAGAAACCTCTCTTGACTTGTTCGCAGGCTTCAAATTGAGAAGGGGCTTTCGCTTTTTCCACTCTCCTGGAGAAAAGCACACCCGGTGGTGTAGTAGCTGTCGGCGTCGGTGTTCGTGTGCGTGTCAGTATTGTTGCCAACTCTTGATATACCCTACTCCAACAGGCGACGGGAGTATGATTGCTGATATGCTGGGTTTGATAGCTCTCCGCAGCCAGGCTTCTCGAATTCATGTCGTTGTCACGGATACGGGGCACCTGAACCCAAGATTTAGCAGGCGGATCAGGCTGATGGAGAGCGACGGCGCATGCATCACGCTTCCAGGTCAGAAGACCTAAAATCCCGTCAAAATGTTTGTTGAGACAGAGCATTCTCAAGGACTCTATAACCCGGTGAGCTAGGAAAACAACAATCAGCATCGGAGAAATTCCGCAGAGGAGGCGACATATAGACTCTGGTAGTCTTCAGTGTTGAAACTGCAGGCGCCGGGTGATCAATGACTTCCGTTTCCTGGGCCCAGGAGCAGACATTGGGAATGGCTTCTCGATCATAATGCCGCTGAACGTTCGTACGTCTGAAATCGTTACATCCCGTAAGCCAGTTGAGGCTCTTTATGCTTGAATTGTCTCTGCTATGATCATATAGCAGGCCTTAGCACTATGGGCAGCCACAGGACATGAGACTGTGAGTAAAATTGTGTACGGCTGCAGGGGTTGCTTTTTGAATCCCCGTTCTGACCGGGAAGATAATGACCGTATAAACTTCTTGTGGTCTCTTGTAGCTGTCGAATTGCACGAGTAGAGGCGGACGGACAAGTTGTTGGCAGATTCGAGCTGCTGCATACCACAGAAAGCCATGGATCGTGCGTGACAAAGGCACATTTCACTAGACTTCACTCAGCTTGCACATTCTCAGACAACATGGTGCGTGCTCAAAGTGTCGAAAGAATTCCTGCCATAGAAGAATTCCTGTGTTTCGTAAGAACCATTAGCAACAAAACGACTGTTGGAGTGCCTTTGCAACTAGAAGACCGGCTTACTGGGGTTATTCTGCGAGGTCTCTCGCGTATCCAGTCACACAGCTGTCCAGACCCTCCACTGGAAGTGATAAGTGAGGTAGTTGGATGCATAGTGATGGCGTTGTGGTCACCACTACGCAAGGAAGCAGGAAAAGAGGAACAATCTCTGGATTCGAACTGTTGTGAGAATCTCTAGAAAACAAGAAGGAGAACAAAGGAAGGGAAGGCCTAAATAGGCCGAAGCAATCAAGCAATCAATCTGGCCCTGGAATCATCCTCTAGGAGAATCCCTGGTCGGGATTCTCCCGAGGGAGATCTCCATTGGATCTCCCTCACTTACAAACGCAAGCACTCAGCTGAGCCCATATACCTGGTCCCTCTTGCTCTGCAAATTGCAACGCCGAAGATGATGCCAGACGGCCAGCGCCCTGTGGACTGAGCTTGTCGGTCAATGGTGGTATGGTCTATGACGAACCCCACGGTATGATGGGGCCAGTCCCTAGAGTTCGAAAAAATCAGTCATCATTTCGATTCATAAGGCCAAGAGAATAGTGAAATGCAGTACCGCTTAATGGCTTGTGTTCACCTCCCACGGCATCATTTACCAACCTTAGGTTTGAGGAGGATTAAGGATCCCCTCAACTCCCAAACAGTTATCACAGCTGCGCCCTAGATGAGGCAAGCCCATGACAGCCAGTTTTTTTGTGTCAATTCACGGGCAGGCTAGGTGTTGAAAAGATCAGAGATTTCCACCAGGCCTCTCAGAATCGGGATTCACTTGGGTCTCGACGTAGCGATCCAGTAGCAGAAGGCCTTCGGCGAACGCGACAGCGTCATGGTCAGGACCGTAAAGGCGGCGACGCGTAACTCCCTCGCTGAGAGGCGGGTACGAAAGTAGATTATCGTCAAATTCTTGCAGGTCGGTCATCAGGGTCTGGCAGGTTCTGTGGTTTTGTTGACCAGACTGCAGCACTATAGTCACCGACTCGTGGGTTCCAGACATACTCAGTAGAGATGGGAGGGCTCGATATATAAATGTAGCCGGGTAGAGGGGTGGGCCTAGGTGGTTACCACAAGAAACCCCAGTGATATTGAGAGACTGAGAGTTGGAAGAAAAGAAGGCAAAGGGGGAAAGTGATGTCTATTTTATATACAACCAAATCTCACCTTTGTCTGGGTCTCTGCGTCAGGCCGAGAGGAATCTTCCGGACAATTGCATACTGTACATCCAGGCACATTCATTCTTTCCATGATTACGTTGACTGCTGTATTGCCTAAGCTGTAATTACCTTACGATAGACTGTGTTGTTGCAGTACTTGAATGACAAAACATAATGATGATCAATTGTAAACTCCAACTCATACGCCACACCCAGCCCGCAAAAGAATCCAAATAGGTACAGCACTAATCAACAGGGAAAGAAATCATCCAGACAGAAAGACTGACATCCAGTCCACGCCTTTCATTGTACACAGGCAGACACAGGATAGAGCGTTTGTCTATCAGGGAATAGAGAAACTATGAAGACTCAGACGCTGGTGCCGGGTCAGCCTTGGGCTCTAACTCTGGCTCGTCCTTCTTCTCCTCAGCTGTATCCTGAGGTCCGGACGTTGGCTCTTCTGTTGGTGCGGATTCAGCAGCAGAGGTTGTCTCTGGCTGAGTTGCAGGGGCTGCTTCCGGAATTGGGGTTGGCAATGGTGCCACCGGCTCCTCTGGTTGAGGCTCTGACAGAGGTGTTGCTTCGGGCACCGCGGCCTCAGAGACTTCAGGTGCAGCCGCTTCAGGCACAGAAGGTTCCGCTGTCTGAGCTGGGGCGAACTCGGGCTCCGGCTTAGCTTCAGGCTCGGCCTCGACCGGTGCAGCTGGCGAAGGGGAAGGTTCTTTGACAAGGGGCTGGGCTGCCGCGGGTTCCTCTGCAGAAGGCGCTTCTTCCATTTCGATGTCCTCCTTGACCTCTGCTGGTGCGGGAACAGTTTCAAGAGCAGCTGGAGGCTGAGGGGATTCTGTGATGTCGGGGCCAGAAGCCGGCTCAATTGTGGGTTTCAGCTCTTCAATTGGGGGCTGCGCTGGTTCTTCAATTACTGGCTCAGCCTGTGCGGCTGGAACTTCACCAATTGGCTGCTCCGATTCTGACTGCTTGGGAGGTTCTAATGGTGTTTCTTCAGGCTTCTCAGGGCTGGCAGATGCGGGAGCCGGGACACTCTCTTCAGCAGGTTGCGGTGTTGATTCCGGCTTGACCTCGGCTGGCGTAGCATCGACAGGCTCTTGACTTGCCTCCTCTCTGATGGTAGGCTCTGGAGCTTGTGATTCTTCCTTTGGAGTTGGTTCAGCTGTTGATGGAACTGCGGGTGTAACGGATTCTGTGGGAGCAGGTGTCTCTAATGATGCACTCTGCTCAGCTTGTTCACTGGTTGCTTTGGTCTCTTCAGCAGGAGTGGGCGTTACGGAAGCAGGAATGGCAGTGGAGGCCTCGGCATCTGGTTTGAGGGTCTCGGCCTGCACCGCAGGTGCCATTGATGGCTGTAGAAGTGGTTCTTGACCAGCAATCGCTGACTCAGAAACGGGGGGTTGTGTATCGGGGAGAGCGTCAGCCATTTCGACATCCTTCGATTGCTCCGCAGGAGTCTCCGCTGCAGGTTGCTCCACAGGCTCAGTGCTCGGCGGGGCCTGGGGTGTCTCCGGGGTCTTTGCGTCCATCATGGACTCATCACCCTCGTCACTCTCATCGCCTTCTTCAACATCATCCTCATCTTCATCTTGACCGGACTGATCCACAGACATCCGCGAGGCATCCTCTCCCTCCTTGATGCCCGCGACGGTCCCGTCAACAGGGGCAACGCCGTGCACTGTTGCAGCATCGGCTCCCTCACCCGGTGCAAACATAACTTTCTTCTTCCGGCCCTTGCCAATACCCCTACCCTTGCGCTTGGGAGGGGGCGGTCGACGTTTGGGAGGTGTCGAGACGGCGGCTGAGCCAGCCTCGGCGACAACCACACCCTCTGCATTGACGACACCAACACCCTCCACGACGGTACCTGGAGCGGGCGTCTCCGCCGTCACAGGAACTTCACTTTGCTCTGCAATGGTCTGGACATCACCGGTGATCTCTCCCTCAATACGATGTCCCTCTGGCACCCAAACCTCATAGATTGAGATGCTGCCATTCTCGGGATCAGTCCTCTTAATCTTCGTCTTCCTCATAGGACCCGGTATCGCGCCACCCTCATTGCCATACACCGAAATAAGTCCTGGCCGTCTCTTTGCCAGAAATTCCACCTCCGCAGGCTCCAAATGCTTAGGCAGGGTCGTCCACTTGCGGCTCGTGAAGCTGCGGTCCGCCAAATGAGACGCTGCACCCTGGTCGTCTCCGTCTGTGCCTTCCTCCTTCTCCTTTTCAACTGCCCGGCCGGTTGGACGGATGTAGATACAGCCTGCGCGCGCGGCGCGCAAAAGCGCACGACTCATGGCTGGCAGGAGCTGGCTGTCTCGTGGCATGGGCAGCTCTGGGAGCGCAGTATTTCCACCGGGACCTTCGCCCAGCTCAGAGTCTTCGCATTTAGGTGCCTGGGAGACGGTGTGTGGCTGGCGCGACCAGCGGCGGACGGGCAGGCCTTCAAAGACATCGTGGTCGATTTGGCCGGTTCGGGAACGATTAGAGGTGTCGAGGTGTCGCCCTGAGCGCGAGGCTCTGAACTGTATCGACATTTAGTAAGGTTGGCCATTTCAATTGGATGAGTTTCCAGATCTCAATTATCCACGGGCTTGAGGGAGCTTGTCATGGATGGACAGGAATAGGGAACGGGATGGCCATGGAGCGATGGACGTACAGTGGATGGCATGATGAGTGGGCCTACGATTCTTGACGTACTTCCAGAGCCCGAGTAATTGCGCTCGTAGAGCGAATAACTACCAGGAAAATGACGCGATAGTGTGGAGCGCTGTGAAGTAGATGAGCGGAGCGGAGCATAATGTTCAATGGTCCCGTCGCGTTGCTACTGTCCGCCCCCAGTCAGATCTGTCACGTGATGACATCCTACAGCAGGCAGGAAGGAGAGTTGTACAGCTGACTGGTATACTAATGCCGGAGATTACGAGCAATGAAAAGAATAGAGTGGGAGATTTTCCATTTGGGTACTCAAGAGAGAATGGATTTGCCCACAGTGACTGCGCCCGCACTATAAATACAGAGAAAAAGAATCCGGTTCAACTTTGCTGGCCATGACAGGTATGTCGGCTTACTCGCCCAACGCGATGAGATGATTGCAGTGCCTTCAGTCGCTTCCAGTAGATTCCTCCAAATTGATCAGTTGAGGATGTTTAGTCCCAGCTGTTGAAGCGTTACTAGCTGTAAAGCAAGTAGATGGGCGATATTCCTGCTGCAGTAGATTATACATACCTAGTATCCTTCTGGCGGACAATATCTCCCTTGTCCCCTGTCTCCTTGCCCTGTATCGTGGTATTAGCTGGGCATATAGGCCCTTCGGGACGGACTCAATGCGCTTACAGTCTTCTGGCCCTCCACCACCAACTTGTCCAACTGATAGAACTGGCTGATAACCGTTTGCCTCTGAAAAAGAGATTAGCCTCCCTTATTTGAAGCATCACAAGGAACATTGTGAGGCCTGGATGAGACGAAATCTCTGAATGTCAGGTGTAGCGCACGTCTTGAGCGGCCCATCACCCGTCCACCAAAGAAACCCCTCACCATGACCCCAACACAATGGATTCAGCCACTAACCTTCAACAAACGCAGGCTCTTCAGACCATCCTGGATCAACTCCTGTATCCGACGCTCCTCCGTCTCATTCTTGTGCTCGCGGAACGAGTCTCGCGTCTTGCGGCGGGCGTAGTCGCGGAAGTTGAAGTTGGAGAATTGGGAGGATTGGCGCATCAGAGAGCGGAACTGTATGATAATAGAGGCCATGTTAGATACGGGCAAAACACACAAATAAAGACCCTAGAAGGTGACAGGGCAGGATGGCCCTGGAGATAGCCAATATCTCGGCCGGACAGCACATACCAAAGACCGCGCCTGGAAGGCGGTATCACGTTGCAAGGTGGCCACAGACATGATGATGGACGGGAAAGGTCGATGGTTGAAAGACTTGAAAGGTTGAATTGAGAAGCACCGATCAAGACTCGTGGGTTACGAGGTCTCAAGTGCGCAATGGCGGGCATAAACCGTGTCAACGGAGGTGGCGGTTCAAGACTCCGGCGCAGTGACAAAGCGCTGTGGGTCAGACGAGGGGTTTAAACCACACCGATAATAATCAGATCAATATCTGATAAACAATCGATCCAAGATCGGAATCGGGAGACACAAGGTGGCGAACAGCAGCGAGAGTTTTGTTCCCCGGACGAAGCGCAGGGCGGGAAATTCTTTTGCGTTCGGAGGTGCCAATGACGGAGTTACCGGGGCCGAGCTTCTAACGCTCCAATGCTTCAATCGCGGTTCTCACCCACAACAACTGCATCAACGCGTTAGCATATACAGTCCATCAAGTCGGACTCGGGTGCTAGACTACCTCTATCCAGCATATCATGGCCCAGATCCCCACGCCACCGCCGTCACGTCCAGGCTCGGAAGCCCCCGACCCTGTGCCAAAGTCCGCGGAAGCTTCGTCGGAGTTGTTGCAGTCGTTGGATGTCCTGCTGGAACAGTATCTGCATCTGCTGGATCGGCAGCAGAAGTTGCAGTCAGGATTAGCGAAGCAGTTATCTTCGGTATGACCCTTTATGTTTCCGGGAGGGGCTTGGACCCGATATGGCATGATGCTAATCCTTCGGGTAGGGCTTCCTTTCCCTGGCCCATGCGAATTACACCTGTCCTCCCGGCCGGCGATATGGTGCGGATTATTATGATGAGCGGATGAAGGCTGCTCGCAAGATGTGAGTAGGATCTATGGACGCTCAGGCAATTGGATTATTGCTAATGCGTTATGATTATTGAATAGATCTATTCATGCGGGATCCGAGGTGGACGATTCTGAAGACACAACGGAGGAGCAGGATGGAGCTGACAGCTGTCTCCCGGACGAATTCGAATATAAATTCAGCATAGGGAAGGTTGACAACCATCCAGCCGAAGAGAACACCGACGACAAAGACGCCAAGGACGAAACATCTACAGAAGCCACCGAGACCGAGGCATCGACAATCGACACTGTCGTGCCTACAAGCGAACCCAACACTCCATCATCTCAAGATTCCACAGGGGAACCTCCAGCACCCGAAAAGACCAAGAGCGTTCGCAAGAAGTTCCACTCCGATGATCCTATCTACTGGTACGGCATCCTCGTGCCGCCGTCGCTGCGCACCGCCCAAAAGTCCTTTACCGAAGCTGTACAAAGTCAGGTGCCCGACCTGGCAGGCACAATCGTGGAAATGCGCGCGTTGGAACAGAAGATTACTCAAGTTCGGGCCCAGCTTGGAATCGACACTTCTGAGGAGAACCACGATTGAGAAGTAGAAAGGGACGGGGACTCAAAATTGGGGTTGGACCAGCAATGAGGCGACCACTTTGGAGCGGCCCTATCCTGGAGATTTCGTACAGCACTTCGTAGCGGTGCATCCGTTGTACGGGCTACCTCCAGTGCCTCGCAATAATACTCAATGACGGGCAGCTTGGAAATGCTGCAGTGTGACCCGCTTGAGGCGTCGTTGAAGAAATCCTGTCAAGCCCAAAGGCTCCACGGAATCCACGCTGGCACGAACGGTGGGCTGGCTCCATGAATTAGAGTCATCAGTTGTCGCTGTAGTACGAAGTGATTAAAGCTGCGTCATTCGAGATATTATTGTCTCTATAAAAAGAAGACAGCCCGTTCTAGACATGGACAACCCCCCTTTTTGTATAAATTGAGATTCTACTCCGTCCTCCGTCCTCCGTATTCCATGAGGACAGGAGTGCCGTCTGGTGAATACTGGTACTCCATATACCACTACATACAATTGCCGGGTAAAACTAGCCGGCCGTTAGCCAGTTTCCCATTGTATTTCCATGTTTCAATGTTTCATTCCCGACTCTTTCCCGAAGCGACCAGCTCCGACGCCAACCAGGAGAGAGTTTAAGGCGTGGCGTTGTAGACAACTTGTTGAGTTGCTCTTCTCACGTAGCGAGGCAGGACAATCAACAAGATCTTCCAAGGATGACTGTCGACCTGCAGAAGCATCACAGTAATACTCCCCGACCGTAGTGCCTGAATCACCAAGATAATAGCCGACCGACTAAGCAGTAGTATTTATCCTGTCCGAAGTAAACAGTCGTCCTGGTCAGCTTTCAATACAAATGGAGCAAACCATCTTTAAGCGAGGGCGGCCCCCTCAACATGAGACGTAGCGTCGGAGACTAACGCCTGGAACACACCCCACTGGTGCAACACCCTCGAGATCGCTCAAGACTCATTCGCTGGTGAGTGCTGTGCTCGGCCCATTCGGACCCATCTGGTGTTTACAGTGGCTGGGCCCCCCGGCCCAAAGTTCTCGTTCCTGAGAGCTACAGTATCTTGTCCCTGGTGAAGCGATCTGAAACTAACCCCTGGGGACGGGGTATCGAAAATGCACCCATCAGGAGGCGAGATTGAGGAAGGGAGGGGGGCTGGGAGAGATTGATCAGAAGCATTGTGGTGTTATTCTGTGGTGTAAGTACTCCGTAGTTGATCCTGGGTTATGTTAATTTTTGTTCTTGATACGAGAAGAAGATGGGACGCGGACCAGCATAATTAATATCGCCAGATATTAATCATGGGCCGAACCAACTTGACGGCGGGATAGACCATGGAGTACTACGGAGTACGGAGTACTACTACGAGAGTTGTACTATGGTGTAGCTCTGGTTGCGAGACCCCACAAGTGCTGCGGCGGAGTTGCGGCGGCGCCTCGTGGGAAATTGAAGGAATTAATCTAATTGAGGCCAAACTACTCCGTAGACGAGTTTTGTGTCAGGCTGGAGCCATTCTGCTTGCTTTTCGATTGGATCGTTTGATGGGCTCTAGAATGACTCTGGGGGGGGGGAAATCTACTGGGTCTACACTGGGTCAACTACTCCGTACTCTACTACTCTACTGAATCTACTGGTTCCACGCCTCTCTTTCCTTCTCTTCTCCTCTTCTTCCCTTTCCCTGCGCGTCGCTCTCTTATCCTGAGGAGCTTGAGGCTCTTCTCCATCCTGGCTCGGTGCTTTGCTGTAAGTTTGTGATATCAACTGGTTCCCCCTAGAAACTTCCCTTCTAGCCCGGCAATCTACGTCTCCCGAGTCCCTTGCGAGTCGCCACGGCCTGTCCACTGGACTCACAGAGCATAATGATTAACACGCTTCCCCAGGCTCCTGCTTAAAACATCCCTAGTTTGATACTAGCGACTCTGTTTTGTTCCTCTCGTTCCATCGTGACACAGTCTTCCATTGTTGACTTGTGGTAAGCCTTTCATCCAACGTCTGGGCGAAAGAAAACAATGCCTGGTTGACTGCCTGGAGACAGACCCTAACTTTGATGACAGAGGCATTGAATGCCCTTCCATTCTTTTGTGCTTTTGATTGCCAGCCTGGACCCTTAGTCTCCAAGCTTGCCTGCTCCATTCCAGTTTCTGCCTATTCGCATTCGATTAGCATCCGACAAGGCATTCGCTGCTGAGCTTCCGCTGTTTTGAGACATACTGCAGCCTCATTCTCTCGTTTCGCATCTTCGCATTCACATTCTTTTCTTCCTCGATCAGGGTATCGAGTCTTTCGACTTTCTCACTGCATTTACTATCGTGCATCATCAGGAGACCTCTTTTCGCCTGATCCTTTGCGGTTTACTTCATGCCACGGAAAGCCCTAGTTTCGCAGCTGAACTCTTCACCACGACATATCCGAGCATAATATCAACTCGCATTATCGACTAGACCAGAGTACATCAAGACCAATGAGTTCAAGACCGCCCCAAAATGGTGGGCCTGCTCCCACCCCCTCGAAGGGACCTGATCGCCAGGGATCCGTGAAGAGAGCCAGACAGCTGCTGGAAGCGGGTGTTCGTCCAGCTCAAGCCTCGCCACCAGTGCCAGCACCAGCGCCAATGCCCAGACCTCCTCCTCCTTCAGGTCGACCGTCGCCCACTGCTAGAAATCTCGCCCACCAGACCCAATGGCCTCTTCCTGATTCTGGTCTTCCTCCTCGTCCGATGCAGCCTCAGCCTCTGAACCCGCAGCATCCTAGGTACTTGATGCCCCGTGGCCCTCCTCCATTCCGCCCACCACGACCCAGCGAGGTTCCCTCACAAGTTCCCTCTCCTTCGATTTACTCCGTACGCAGTGGTGTAGACTCGGAGACAAATTCGGTTTATCCCACGCTGCATGCCCGCTCTTTCTCGCACCCCAAACCGCTTTTCGTGCAACACCACCAGCACGCACGCTCATCTACGGCTGACGGACCTGTGAGTCCGACTAGTACTGTGGACTTGACCCCTCGCATCTCCATTGCCACAGACGAGCTATTCCATCGCCAATCGACTGCTTCGGGCTCATCTTCGGCTCCAGATGTGCCTCCGATTCCACTCCCTGAACCGCCTTACTACTCTCAAGATAGCTCTCGACAACGTGCCGCCGGTCTTGCACCCCCACCCACTGTTCACAAATCCGCCGTTTCTCCCATCCCAGAGGAGTTCCCAAACCCCCGTCAGACTCTAGGTTCGCTAGCTTCCAGCCGCGTCATTCCATCCAGCTGGGGCTCTGGTCCCCCCGAGTCTGAGATCCTGGGCGCGTATCTCGACAACGAGTCGGAAGACGAGCGCACCCACCATACCCATCAAGAATCGGATGCCACACTCGTCCGAAATGCCAGTCTCGGCAAGCGCGGGAAGCCTACCATGCGAACCATCATGAAGTCGAGCCCCAACTCCGAGGTAGACCCCATCCCCGACGTGCCATCCTCCAACCCCAAAGAGGAGTACCAGCGGCAGCCTGCAGCCGCCGAGACAGCTGGCGGGCTTGCAATCGGCACTGCAGTCAGTCAAGTTCTTCATGCTCCAAGCACGGGGCGCCGGACATCTGTCTCGACGGGATCGGATGAGTCCTGCGTGGACCCTGAGAAACCACGGTTCGCGCAGCAACACGATCACCCGGTATACAGTTCGGCTTTGAAGGAGCTTGAAATTCTGCCCAAGGCTGCCCCGACGATGAGTGACAAGCGACCCGGTGGAAAGAAACCTCCTCGTTTGGACATGAACGCTGTCCGCGATGCCGAGGAGCGCGGCAGTTTGTCCAGCTTGTCTGATTTGATTCGACGTGCCACCAAGCTAGCCTCTAACCTCGACCGGGGGAAGACTGCTAGTCGGTGTGATATGCTAGGACAAGATGCTGACTTTAAGGCTGCATTGGGTAAGTCTATATGAATGCACATCACGGATTCAATGATGAATGCAAACGCTGACCCTCTTTCTCTCTCCAGGTGAGCCAGGTCGCCGACGCGGATCCGGCTCCATTTCTGATATCCTCACATCCTTCCCCCGACCAGGCTTTCAAACACCGGAAGGCCGCAGCTCGTGGCCGGTATTCTTCAGTCGATCTGGTCTGCGCAACGTGGAGCCCCTCCACTCCAACGACGAGGACCCGAATGCCAAACGACCTGCGCGGAAATGCTGCGGCATGCCACGCAAGTGGTTCGTCCTGCTATGCATCCTACTCTTCATCGTCGTGGTGCTCGCCATCCTGCTCCCAGTCTTCCTCGTCGCGGTACCAAAGCAAAATCACAGCAACACAAATTCCTGCGCAACCACGAACCCTTGCCAGAACGGCGGTGTGAGCGTGTCCAGTGGCTCGGAGTGCTCGTGCGTGTGCACGAACGGGTACACGGGCTCGCAGTGCACCGTGTCTGGGGATAGCAGCTGTGTTACCTCTGAAGTGGAGAATGGCACGATTAGCAAGAACGCTACGATGGGTAGTGACCTGCCAAATGTGTTCAGTGCATCGTCGAGTAAATTCAATATCACCCTGGACTCGGTGACCATCATGGCGCTGTTCAGCATGAACAACGTCTCCTGCAAGACGGAGAATGCGCTCGTCACGTTCGACGTCCACACTAGCAGCAGCAAAACCCGCCGCGCCGTCTCCCTCCCCGTGGACCTGCCTGAGTCCGCAGACGAGAAGGCTACCCCATCGTCTGCATTTGACCCGACCACGCCCACTCCAGTCCTGGCCCCGCGGTCAGTGGCTACCTCGAACGGAATCCTCTACGACAACGCCGCCGCAACCAGTGCGACCAGCACTGTATCCACGCCGAAGGCCACGACCACGGCCATCCCAGCTTCGTCAAACAGCACCACCTCCAGCGCCAGCGCCAGTACTAGCACCAGCGTGCCAACGGAAGTCGTTGAATTCTCCCAGGTCGTAGTCCTGTATATCCTCGAGAAAACCGGATCTCTTACATCGGCGATGTGGTCCGAGGGCCAGATCCAGACGTACCTGACCGACTCGTATGCGAATGCAACACACCCGACGCTGCAGTTGATGGGATCGTATGGACTGGACTTTGAGAAGAAGACTATCACGCTGCACAATGGGACGGTGGTTAGTTGAGGAGCTCGAGCTGGGTTGCTTGACTGTGGACAGATAGAATTTGGGTAAACTTAGAAACTACTTGGTACCTTGTACATAGTTAGTGTAGGATTTGATTACATAGCACTCGGGCTTAGGCTCGAGCTCGGACTCGGATATACATATCGCTGATGGACCCGTCATTGGTGTACATAACCTTTTTTTTAATGCGACGGAGTCAGGTGTCAGGACTGATTCTGGGGTCCAGCCGAATCTTTGCAAGTTATCCACTGTATAATCTGAGTCTGAGCATGTATGCACAATACATCTACAATATGTACGGAGTACACAGTGCACATTCCTAGGTGTATCTCCGTATCTCCACGGAGATGCAAACCACTTCCACAATAACGTTCCTCACTGCAAATCGAACATTCTATCTGTATTACCAAGCTTTTCCCAATTGTCATCAAAATCACTGCCAAGTATCATACCCAGCCAAGTGCCACTAGTCCCCTTTGGGTCATGTCAATCACGACATTCAGCGCGGAGGTTGCGTGATGGTCACGTGATGAGCCAAAAAAGGAGTCGGCACTTATTTTTTCATCGATCACGTTATTTCGGCAGTCGAGCTGACAGTATAAGCTTGGTACGGAATAATACAGTAGATACAGATTTGTATATCATCTATCATCGTTTGATTTGATTATCACGTTGTTTGATGGTTCCCCTTTACACCCCTGAATTGCTCTGATCTGTTCAGGGATATATGATTATGACGGACTCCGCTCGGAGGGAGGGGGAAATGCCGCCCCCTGAAAATCCCCGCCATAAACGAGTACGGAGGCGGACGGGGGTACGTAGGTAGTGATGTATGTGTATGGGTTGACTAGTAGTAGGGGATAGAGTATGGGATTGATAGAAGTTATAGATAGAATATAGTAATATACTGGTGCATTGGAGTATGATTAAGGCTATTTCAACTGTCTATAATTATCTATGCTGAAACTTGGACTACGCAAGATAGCAATACTTTCAACTCTACGGAGTAGTTGCCACGAAGTAGTTCGAATTCAATTCGAATCGTCGACTTGGTCGTGAAATTTGATAGTCGTCGTGGTGCCCTGGGTTCCCCAGCAGCGGACCTCCTGGCTGGATGAAATGGACCCGGCCAAGACTCCAGTTACTCCACCGTTGACGACTGATTAATATGTTTGGTCCATGTTGGTCTACCAAGTCCAGGGCCTGGATGGGATTCTGTCTGTGATCGTCGGGGAGAAGAGGGTACGTACACTACTACGTATGTGTATGACTGTATGTATGTATTATTGAGAAGGTGGGGTGGAATGCGTGGAAGCTTCTCTACGGTGTCGTGCTCACTGTACTACTGTACCACTGTCAAGGGCCCTGGCTTGGACCCGTGTTCTTCTTCTTAATTGCGTCTCATTCTTGTTCCTTGTTCCTGTTTCTTCTTCTTCTCTTCTCATCCTCCTCTTCTTTCCCATCTTTCTTCTTCCTCCCCGTGTTTCTCTCTGGGTTGTATACTATTCTTTCGGGGAAAGATCTAAAAGTCCTTTCTCGTTTTTGAATCATTTCTCTATTGTCAATTGACTTCTCCCCCCCTCCTCCAATTCCCCTTCTATCCTTCTATACAAACATCATGGCCAACGCTCCTCACGGTGGTGTCCTCAAGGACCTGCTCGCCCGCGATGCTCCCCGTCACGACGAACTCGCCGCCGAGGCCGAGACCCTCCCCGCCATCGTCCTCACCGAGCGCCAGCTGTGCGATCTCGAGTTGATCATGAACGGTGGTTTCTCTCCTCTGGAGGGTAAGTTACTAAGTCCAATTGCGCAATTCGCCAATGTTTTCCCTCCTCAACTCTTTGCTTTTGTCCCTCTGCCTGGCTCGTTGCCTACGTGGAATGAGTGTCCCTCTCTCCCTCTCTTTTTTTCTTGGGGAGCAGCGTGAACAGAGGGGTAAAAAGTGTAAAAATGTAAATTGCTAATGCCGATCTCGCGTAGGTTTCATGAACCAGGCCGATTATGACCGGTATGTCTTTTTTGCCGCCTACCCCACTACTACCCTCCCTCCAACATGATGATGCCGATTGGAATGGAATGACATTCGAGCCATTGTCTTATTTCCACGTCGAATAATTGTCTAATATTGCCTGCAGTGTCTGCCAGGACTGCCGTCTCGCTGATGGCAATGTCTTCTCCATGCCCATTACCCTCGACGTCACCCAGCAGATTGTCGACGATAACAAGCTCAAGGCCGGTGCCCGCATTACTCTGCGCGATTTCCGTGATGACCGCAACCTGGCCATCCTGACCATTGACGACATCTACCGCCCTGACAAGTGAGTTTAAGTTTCCACCCGTATTCTCTATCTCTACCTTTGCCTATCAACGCCAATCGCCAATGCGAATGCCACGCCTCTTGCCAATGCCGGGGTTTCCGTCGGGGTCATGGTTGTTGCTTTTTCCTGGCTGGCTCGGAGGTCCGCTCGCATACTGCCGATCCCCGTAAATACCCTGGCATAACCTGCAACGTCCGGCGTGCAGAAAGATTATCATCGGGACCACGAGACGAAACTCCAGTCTGTGATGGACCGGGGTGATGTTTGTCTCGCTCTTTCTCTGCTTTCTACATTAGCGACTGGCAACTGGCACTGGCATTGGCATTGAGCAGCGTCTTCGGTCGCATGCCTTGATTTCCTTACGCAATGAGGGTGCGGACGGGCGGCTCGTGCTTCTTAGTAGGTCTGGACGCTGACGTACTCTTTTCCCCCTGATTTTAGGAAGAAGGAGGGTGAGCTTGTCTTCGGTGGTGACGAGGAGCACCCCGCCATCGTCTACCTGAACCAGACTATTAAGGAGCTGTACATTGGTGGCAAGGTCGAGGCCGTTAACAAGCTGAACCACTACGACTATGTCGGTCTGCGCTGTAAGTTTTTTTTTCCGCCTCAATTGGTCCGGGAATGCCTGCCAAGCACATACGACCATCACAGCTGAATGCTAATATAATCGCTGGATAGACACCCCCGCTGAGCTGCGCGTCCACTTCGACAAGCTGGGCTGGTCCCGCGTCGTCGCTTTCCAGACCCGTAACCCTATGCACCGTGCTCATCGTGAGCTGACCGTTCGCGCGGCTCGCTCCCGCCAGGCCAATGTCCTGATCCACCCCGTCGTCGGTCTGACCAAGCCCGGTGACATTGACCACTTCACCCGTGTCCGCGCCTATGAGGCCCTCCTCCCCCGCTACCCCAACGGCATGGCCGTTCTGGGTCTGCTCGGCCTGGCCATGCGTATGGGTGGTCCCCGTGAGGCCATCTGGCACGCTATCATCCGTAAGAACCACGGTGCCACTCACTTCATTGTCGGCCGTGACCACGCCGGTCCCGGTAAGAACTCCAAGGGTGTCGACTTCTACGGCCCCTACGATGCTCAGCACGCCGTCGAGAAGTACAAGGATGAGCTCGGTATCGAGGTCGTCGAGTTCCAGATGGTCACCTACCTGCCCGACACCGACGAGTACCGCCCCGTCGACCAGGTTCCCGAGGGTGTCAAGACCCTGAACATCTCCGGTACGGAGCTGCGCCGCCGCCTGCGCACCGGCGCCCACATCCCCGAGTGGTTCTCCTACCCCGAGGTTGTCAAAATCCTGCGCGAGTCCAACCCCCCTCGCAACACCCAGGGTTTCACTATCTTCCTGACCGGCTACATGAACTCCGGCAAGGACGCCATTGCCCGTGCTCTCCAAGTTACCCTGAACCAGCAGGGTGGTCGCTCCGTCTCCCTGCTGCTGGGTGACACCGTCCGTCACGAGCTCTCCTCCGAGCTTGGCTTCACCCGCGAGGACCGCCACACCAACGTCCAACGCATTGCCTTTGTCGCCTCTGAGCTGACCCGCGCCGGTGCCGCCGTCATCGCTGCCCCTATCGCCCCCTACGAGCACTCCCGGCAGTACGCCCGTGACACCGTCTCCCAGGCTGGCAACTTCTACCTCGTCCACGTCGCCACTCCTCTCGAGCACTGCGAGAAGACCGACAAGCGCGGTATCTATGCCCGTGCTCGTCGCGGCGAGATCAAGGGCTTCACTGGTGTCGATGACCCCTATGAGGCTCCTGAGAAGGCTGACCTCGTTGTCGATTGCTCTAAGCAGTCTGTTCGCAGCATCGTGCACGAGATCATCCTTGTACTCGAGAGCGAGGGTTTCTTCGAGAAGACCCAGTAAATAATTGAAATGGCATGGCATGGCATTGTGTATTGCTGGATGATTGATTGATGGATCTTGTGATTTTTTTCTTATGTTTTTCTTTTGTATTCCCTTGGAGCTACATTTCCTCCATAGAAGATGTCTATTTGCTTTTTAGTTGCAATCGGATTCCCCTAAATTAGATTTTACAATCGCATTTTTGACTGCAAATTGGTGTGTCTTTTGATTGTAGATGTTGCTTGAACAGTGGTTTTGTATGATTGATATCGAACACCCTTCATGGCGGGTGATGTCGATTGATCGGGAATGGGCAACGATCATCGAATTCGGTTACACACGGCACATTGTGAAGCGCTATTATTAATTACAATTGTCGATCTACAGTAGATCTTTGTGCTCTCTTCCGCACTGAAGAGCGTACTGTAACAATTAGTCGCACGTGACCTTGAAATCGCAACCCCACATTATCTTGGCAGATCAATGCAAACAGTGCAAACAGTAAAGGTAAAGGTCCTTTGAGGCTTGAGCACTTCATCTATGAGCCTCTCCTCTCCATCCAGCAACCAACAATGCTGCCTCCACGTACCGCCCTCGGGCGAATACCAGGCCACCTACGGCCGGTGCTCCCTGTCCGGACACCTGGTTCAAAGGTCCGCCTCCAACCATTCACCCACCGCAGTAGACTGCTTCTCTCCCCTCCGCCAGGCCGCCCTCAACTACCCTTCCTATCACCATTGACACCGATTCGCTCTCTCCCACCGCTCTCCATCCACCTGCGCCAGCACTTTGGGCGCTTGATTTCGACTGAAAGTCGCGCACACTTTAAGAAGCGTCTCTCCCGTGGCTTGAAGATCGGTTTCTCTTTCTACGCTATCCTGGTCCTCTTCCAGATCATCAAGCTAGGTCTATACCAGGAAGATATCGAGCACGAATGGCCTACGCCGTCGGAATGGTCTTGGAAAAGTCGTTGGTGTCTGCGCTCTGCTCAGGCTATTATGCACCCTGAGCATATTGGCAAGCTGATGACCAATTGGCCCATGGTCGCTGGGTATCTGCGCGAGCTGCTGGAGCGCCTGGAAAACACCGACGGTGAAGGCCTGGGTATTGTTGAACAGGAAGAGGGCGGTCTTCTTGTTGAAGGTGTTGGAAGAACCGGGCTGGATGTTTCTGCGAAGAGCGAGCACTGGCGTCGTGGCTATTTCCAGGCTCTTATGGGCGCGGCTAAGGCTGCAGAGAACCTGGATGGGTGGATGACGGATCAGAAGCAGAAGATTTCTGCGCCGGCGGAGTATGTTGTTGGTCCGTCGAACCCGCGGCCTAAGCCGATGCCTGCGGGCCAGAAGAAGGTGCCGCAGGAGGAGGATTGTGAGGCTGCGTCTCCGCCCCCGGAGACCTTTTATATGAAGGTCCTCACGACGAAGGGCTTTGATACGCGGCAGAAGCTTGATGCTGCGCTTGCGTATGCGGATTGGCTTGATTTCAAGGGTTTGGGTCGTACGGCGGGTGATATGTACACGTGGGCGCTGGATATTGCTGCGGGTGGACTCGAGGGTGATGCCAGTAAGGTGGTAGATCTTGAGACGGGCGTTCTGAAGAATAACGGTTCTGATCTACCTTCTGAAAACATCCTTCGTGTCTCGACGGCGCTTGCTGTTCACAATGCCCGCCAGGGTAACTTGCCTACCGCGCTCTCCCTCTTTACATCCGTCCTCAAAGCGCGACGCAGTCTCCCTACTACCTCATACTCCAACAACACTTCCCCCTTCTCCCTCACCTCACAAACACACGCTTCCAACGATCCAATCACCGGATTCATCACATCCCTAAGAAAAATCTTCAATCCACCCGAATACCCACCCGCCCTCCCATCCGGCAACACCCCACCCCTTCGCACCCCATCTTCCATCTGCGACGAAGCAGGCCTAATGACCTACATCGGCGAAATCCTTTACGCCTCCTCATCCCGCGACCACGGCCTCGCATGGACCCGCGACGCCGTCGAAATCGCCGAGTCAACCATGCTGCAACTCACCAGTCCAGAGGACAAACCCGCGCGCGCACGCTGCGCACAGTGTCTCAAAGTCGGTCTCGAGAATTGGAAGACTATGGTATCAACGCGTGTAGCACAGGCGCATCAGGAGCAGGTCGAGGGTAAGAACGCTGGCCAGTCTAAGTCTTGGTTCGGGTTTGGTGCTGGTCGTGGCTCGGAGCAGAGTATGGCTGAGGAGGTTAAGCGTTGGGAGGCGGAGGAGGCGCTGCTGGAGGATCGGATAAGGAGGCTTTTCCCTGTTCTAGTGGGGGAGTCGGGGTTGGATACCTTGTCGCCGAATAGTTCGTTGTTTGTGTGAGGTGTTAGGAGTTTTTTTGGCATTGGCATTGGCATTTGTATTGCATTTATTTGGGCGGGGTTTGGATGTGGGCGTTTTCTTGGGTTGTATCCATATCCCTGGTTGTATATAGTGAATTGTATCAATATGATGTGTGGGTTCAATACATATCTTACTACTCATTGCTATGGTTTTGTTGCTCGTTGCAGCTTTGCTCTAGTCGTGATTCGGATCTATATGACTAGACCTGAGGAGGTTTGTATAAAGCTCTAGTATATCCGAGTTTAGCACCCCATGCTGCAACTAGTGGAATGAGATCTCCTCATCTCTGAATTGATTATAATCTAGAGATGAACATCGAAGATCTTCTGGAAGAATAACATATCACATCGTCATCATAATGCCCTCCAGATCTCAAGTCCAGTATAACGCCGCCGTCGCCATTCGCAGTCGTAACCTATCTCCGTTATCCCTAATGACCTTGCCATCGCGACTTGTGCTCCGCTCGAGAAAGCGAGACACCCTATTACGGTTCGAGCTGCGACTCCGTCACGAGTTATTGGGTGGGCTGTGTTGGGTTGCGACGGCGGTGAAGATTAGGAGGGTTTGTATGGCGAGGAAGAGGGCGCTGCCGTTGCCTGTTTGGTGGAGGCGAAGCAAGCCTAGTCCGGCCGGATGGAGGCGTCTTGGACGCCGGGTAGGAAGGGGAGGAGGAGTTGGGATTCTAGGAGGTCTTCGCGGATTGGTGAGGTGAGGAAGGGTTTTAGAGGGGAGGGCTTGGTGGTGAGGTTTCAATTTAGAGGATGGGGAGGAGGAGGTGGTCGACATGGTAAGATGTTGTTAGCATAGGTGTTTTTAGAGGGTTGTGTAAGAGTGTTGATTGTAGGTAGGTGGTGATCACTATTTTTCTAGGAGTGTGTTCGTTAGTAAACAGTTTGATAAGTGTGGTTCCAACCTCTCAAGGCTTCTGAGAAGAAATATCGAACCGTGTGTGTCCTTCCAGGACACGCATTGTAGGAATATTTGAGGTCGAGCGAATGATTAGGCAAGAAATGTGCGTATAGATTTGAAGTAGATCGGACGATTGTCTAAATCATGCATTGACAGCCACGAGATGAAACGCCATTCAAATCAGATCGAAGCCTCTGGCATCAAAACCTTACACACTCGTTCAAATCTTATCATTACTCTCGAGTCTTTACTGTGACATCCTAGGCTGACGTATATCCAAAGAACCCCCGAGAAGGCGGGATTCCTTTGCCCACGGAGATGGGGGAGATCGCCCACGAGGGTGGATACGGGTAAGCTGGTTAGAATGTTATTTAGTCTGATCTAATATGCTATATTATGTAGTGTAGTACGATGACAGTCATGCCAAGACGGGAGGGGGTTTAATGGGTACTGCTTGTTAGTCTCATCGTTATGGGGAGTCTGATGAGGCTCTCACAGGGAGGTATGTATGCTCTCTTACAGTTTTTGCCCTTGCTCCCGGTCGTAGCGCCGATTATGGAGATTTGAAATGGCTGATTAATTGTATGGCATAGAGCTATTAGGTGATATTCTGGATTGATTAAAAATTGTAATAGATTGATCTAAAGCGGCTTATCAGGTTGGATTGATCCTGTCGATCTACTCTATACATCCCCACTCACTGTGTATGACGTCTTGGCAAAGTAGCCATATAAGAACTTGGCTACTTTGAAAAATTGTTTCTAGTTTCCTGATCTCCAATAAGGATTCTCTGTGCAATAATAGTTATTAGGTATCGAGTATCGCTTCCACGTGATGTAGAGCAGATCCACGGCTCGACTGTTTCTTACGGGTGCAACCTTAAATGAGTCTTAGTAGTGATCCAATCCAGACTGTTCTTACGCCCATGAAATAAGCTCCTAAGGATGTGGTGCTCTGGCCCCTGAAACGCCATGAATCTCCATTAGCCTGAGTCAGAGCCCCAGACCCTCCGCTGCTGCCTGCAGGCGGGGGCGATGAATGTTCCAGCAATAAAACAGCAACTTTGCTCTTGTCCTGGCACCTGCCCTGAATAATAATGGAATAGGATCTCCGATCAAAGCCAGCCAAAGCTAAAGTTGGTACTAGCCCTGTCCCAGCCGTAAAGAAATACATACAAACAACCCAAATCTGGTTGTATGCTCGTCACCGTTGCGCGACAGCCTCAACACCTCCTGACAACAAACTTCCTCTCTACACTTCCACCTCGACTTTCACTTCCACTTCCACTTCGTTTCTCAGTCTACTCTCTACTCTCTACTCCTTTCTCCCTCTCTTACTATGACCCTCTCCTGAATTTCTTCCCTTTGACCTCCCATCCATGTCTTTTTCAACAATTTGATTTCTTCCCCTGCGATCTCCCACGATCCGATCGCCATGCCGACCAGAGACTTCCAGAGGGATCTGAATGAGGCCACCACCCCCGGCCGATTCTCGCACCTCACTCGTGTCAGGCCTGGCGAAGGCGACGGATCCATCTCATTCACTTACACCGACCCTCAAGCCGGCGATACCTTTCATTTTGAAGCCATCGTTCCTGGTTCGTTCCATGTTCCACCAAGCTCGGGACTGGTGGGTCTTCATCTACTAACCAGCCGCAGATCCCCATGATTACCCCTCAACACACACCTTCTTTGTCTACTCCACTTCCGACAATGTCCCTTCCGAAATCACCAAGGCCATCGATGAAATCGTCCCTCGGTTTGAAGGCTCATCAATCAATGATGTGCTTTCGACTTTGGACCATGTCGTCTCCGACGTGATCCAGGGCTCCACCCCTCAGTCTTCCGAAGATGTGGACGACTTGGCCATGTCTAGTGATCAGGAGTTCGGGGACGAAATTGAACTCTCTGATTGGACAGATGATGAGGACAGCGTCTTCGCTTCGAATGAAACCCCTGACAAGGTGCGCGAGAAAGTCCGCCGTGACTTGCGGGCTGCAAAGCTCGCAGGGTTCAAGGTGGGATATCATGGCGATCCAGCCGGTTTGATCATTGTGTCGGTGGCCATGCGTATCGCCAAAATGGGTATCTCGGAAGAAGCCATGACCGCATGGAATGTGCGTCCCGCTGAATATCTGGTCCTCTTGATCCGCTACACCCGATACCAGACCATGGAAGACCTTAACCTGGGCGGCGACTTAAAGATTCAGATGCGAGTTGGACTGTGCGATTCCTACAAACCCTCCTTTGCCAGCACCATCAAAGCATTCCAAGAAGCCGTCACCCCCAACAAACCTCAGTCAATGGTGGAAGAACAAGACCCTGGCCCGACTCTTCGAGGATTGTTCATCGGGACGGCCCTGGATAAGCTTCTTAACGAGCAATTCCTTCACATAGTGAGGCTTCGATTGAAACATGGGTTTTCATGGACCGGCGCAGAGTCATTCTTTCATGCCGGTCAAGGGAAGTTTATCGGCCCTGATGACGCCAGCTCGCCAGAATTTGCCCTGCAGGATACCTGGATGACGCCTGCCCCAGGTTTCTTGCAAGCAGATCCTATGGCCAACACGAGTCTGACCCCATCCGATATTTCATTCCCTCTTCTGACCGAGCTGTTTCTGCTACGTCATTTCGTCAAGTGCACTGAATTTTGTCTTGTTTGCCATTGCAAAACCAATGATAGCTTCGAAGCGCTGAAGCCCTACGTGTGCTCGAACGGGCTTTGCCTGTTTCAATATATGACCCTGGGCATTGGACCGAGTCTGGAATACGAGGTTCGAAGTCAGCCATATGTCGTTGATATGCTGGTCAGTTTGGCCTACGCAAGAGCCAAGTCTGGCCGTCTGACAGACTTTCCGATTGGGCTCGGCCTCCATGTTCCGAATATGGCGTTGCTTGACGCGGAATCTACTGATCCGTATGGTTCACATAATATTGTGACTCTGAGCACCCCTGCTGACGACTGGAAGCCTTCAAAATTCTACGAGGCTACGTTATCTGCGACAACAATGGAAATCTCCCACAACTTTGTCCCCAAAGTCAAGGTTGGCAGCTGGATCGTCATCCTCCATCCGGAGACGCCGGTGGCAGCAAAAGAGAAGACCCAAGCTCCCTGGCATTGCCGGGTACAGCGTATTGGGGAGACCTCTGGACACATCACACTCTCGCCTCCTCTCGTTCGCGGCGCGCACCTGTCAGAACAGGAGGCCCTCAAGAGGTATCCAGTACCAACACCGATACGCTATGTTATTTACGACACGAACTTTGATGTGCTCTCAGAAGAAAAAAGACGGGGGACTATCACCATGCTCCTTGAGACACTTCCTACTGTCGATTCGATGTTAGCTTTCCTGGGCGAGAACGAGTCTGGTAAGTTGCTCTCTTCATGGCATGAAATGATCACCCCGGCTGCCCTGGATCTACTGCGATGGATCGTCGCCTCCAATCGCTCGTGCATCTTGCAGGATGGCAGGCATGCAGATCACCTGGTATCCGAAATGGGTGGATATCTTCAATTCCGGTTAGTTCAAGGAGCGCCCGACAAAGAGCAACGCTTCATGGAGGCCGTCAATCAGCATGCCCTGCGCACAAAACCTGCATTCCCCACAATTTTTGCCTGGCATGGGAGTCCAGTGTATAACTGGCATAACATTCTCCGAGAAGGTCTGCACTTCAAGGAAATTGCGCATGGACGTTCTTATGGAAACGGGGTGTATCTGTCGAGTCACCACGGGATATCGATGGGTTACGGAGGTCTCAGCGCGGGTGGCTGCTGGCCTCAAAGCAAGCTGGAAATCCAGTCCATGATATCCTTGAACGAGATTGTCAACAATCCTGCGCAATTTGTGTCAGCCACTCCACATTATGTGGTGCAACATCTTGATTGGATTCAGCCTCGATACCTCTTTGTGCAAGTGGGAGACCCGTCTACCTTCGTCGAGACCTCTGGGGGAACTATGCCATCTACAGCCTATGAACAGGATCCCAGCCATCAAGTCTATGGTCCAAATAACAAACTTGTGCAGATACCCATCTCTGCTTTCAGCAGCAAGCGCCGACAGGGACTGACGGCCTCGCCGCGCAAAACAAAAACAACCAGGAAGAAGAAGAGAAATTCGAAGGGCGCTCCAATGGATGTCGAGCAGTTTGCTGATACAGCGAGCATTTGCACTGACATTGGAGATCTCACGATTCTCCTGTCTGACACTGACAATGAGCTGGTTGAATTTTCTTCGAAGAAGAAGAAAGTCGACACCGTTCCCAAGACCGACTTCATTCCTGGCACTTTGGTAGAGTCATCTTTGCCTCTAATGTCACCACCCGCCTACGCGACTACCCCAGCTACTTCCCTTCTCCAACGGAATCTCCGGGCAACCCTGAAGATCCAAGACAGCGAGCCACTTCATGAGCTGGGCTGGTACGTGGATCCATCTCTAATTAAAACGGTCTACCAGTGGATCGTGGAACTGCACACCTTCGACCCAAGCATTCCCCTCACTCAGGATCTCAAGAATGCCAATCTCACCAGTGTTGTTCTCGAGCTGCGTTTCCCACCGCAGTTCCCGATGGATCCTCCTTTTGTCCGCATCGTCCGCCCGCGGTTTCTCGAATTTGCCGCAGGTGGTGGCGGCCATGTCACGGCCGGAGGAGCTATTTGCATGGAGCTGCTCACCAACTCGGGCTGGTCGGCCGTCACCTCGATTGAAAGTCTACTGCTGCAGGTGCGCCTGGCCATCAGTACCAAGGACCATCCGGCACGACTGGCACGTGGTCGGAATTATGATTACTCGGTTGGGGAGGCTGTTGCTGCTTATACTCGAGCTTGCATGGCGCACGGATGGACGATCCCGAAGGATATGAAATCGATTTCGTGGTGATGATGAGTTCTGAGAAGCGAATGTTGGCAGTTCACGCGGCAGCTAAATATTGTTATTCGGCCGCTTGCCTTTGTTTCAACCTTCTTTCGCGCTGATGTTTATTCCTAGCCTGGGCCTGTTTTTTGCTTTGAAGTTTTAGATACTTACTCCATCAGGATATGAGATATGAGATATTCCAAAATGCCATGACAATCTATTCATTATGATTAATTACGGGTTGATTCTTCTTCTAAAGTCATATAAATCCCCATTTCTATCACCAACAATGATTCACCTAATATCCCCCCTTCCCATCCCATCTTACTCCGCAGCAATCGCAGCATCCCAACACCCCGAAATCCTGTTCCAGTACTGCTCCGGATGCAACCTCATATGCCCAACATGCGGCGACCCCTCAAACACCTCCGTCTCAACACTCCGATACCCTAATCTCTTCACACCAGCCACATTCTCCTCCAAATCCTCATACCCAATAATCTCATCCTCCTTCGAATACAAATACAACCTACTACTGCTCCGACTAGTAACCCCCTCCTCATTCATAATCCGATTCGCCCACACCCCCGAAGCCTCCGACCCCTTCATCCTCTCTAACAGATAATTCCCCCACAAAAACACCCACCAAAGCGCCTGCGTCACCACGAACGGCCACGGAAACATCTTCGCCGTTCCCACCGCCATAGCCCGAGACCACCGGCCCACCTGCGCGGAGAACACCAGCCCGCCGGGCGTCGAGTCGCAGACGAGGAGTTCATGCGGGAGGGTTTTATCTTTCCCGTGACGTTCTTGGTATGCGACCATCACTGCGGCGATGAAGATTCCGCCTGTGTTGGACATGGCGTGCATCAGGACGCGTTCTTTGGTGCTGGTGCCGCCGTCGCCTGTGGGTGTGGGGAAGACGGTGTCAATTATGGGCATCATTGCTTGTACGCGTTCGTTTAGGGGTTGGTTGGAGGCTTGGAGGGTTTTGGAGATTGCGACTAGGATGCGCGTTGAGGGGTAGAGGTCGTGGAAGCCGTCGGCGTATTTGGAGACGTGTTTGGGCATGCCGTCGCCCCAGCCGAAGATTATGATTGTTGTTGGGTGGGTGGGTGGTGGTGGGCTTGTGGTTGTGGTGGCATTGCGGAGGTAGATGCGATCTGATAGAGGGGTGAAGCCTGGGAATGGGACTGGTTTGGGTGGCATGGTGTGTAGTTGTGGGATGTATAGCTTTCTTTTTGCGAGGTGTTGGATGTGCGCAAGTGATATAGAGGGCTTTTTTACGGCGTGACGCGTGTCGATAGAGTCCTGTTTGGTCGCTAGAAAAAGTAATGCTGATGATCCTGACTATCGGTGCTCTAGGCTCCCTTTATGCTCCTTATAAGAATAAGGCTGTTTCCGCTGGACCCCGGAGACGAAGAGAAAAAGTCTCCATTTGGCAGTGCACTCCGTCGGCCTGTTGGGAGATCCTGGTAGCTCCGTAGATAATTTTTCAAGCCAATGTCTTTGCAGTGAGTGGAGCCGTTGGGAAGAAGATGGACGCGTTGGCAAATCGCGACTCAGAATTATGCCGAGGCTTTTGCCTTTTTGGGATGAGATTAGATGATTAGAGATTGGGTCCCACTTGTTAAGCCCCTGGAATTGCGATCAATCGGTGTTGGATGTATGATGGCACGAGCTATTCGTACAAATTATACAGATTTAGGAATTCGAATGAGACCTGGAGTGGGTATATCTAATTGTTAAACGTTTTGATTCAGGTATAAATGCTGGTTAATCTGATAATCGCACGTGTGGAATGGAAATGTCGATCGGGCGCCACAATAATTCAACGGCGGGGGTATCCCGTCGGAAGGTTTGATATGGAACTTTCCATGACACGAGATGTGAACATTAAACAGACTTTCTTGATTGACCTGAGTCATGCTTTATCCGCAGATTTTTGTATCCGCTAGCTCAACGATATAAAAGTTAAAGCAAAACATCCACGTTGATGGCATTCTCCAGACCTCACAGACTGCAATTCATGTTTCTAGCGAATAGTCTTAGTGGAAATTATGAGGGTAGGTAGAATAATCATGAGAGCTGTAGTACCTATAGATCTGTTCTGGATACGAGTCGGTGGTTAAGATGGAGCCGATTGCAGCAATATTGAACCGGATGAATTGGACCCAGATGCCGATCTCCCTCGGTATGACGTGAGACTACTGCTTCTTCGTATTCCAAAATCCAATGGAGTACAGTCTATCTTAAAAGAGAAAAAACAGGATAGAAAATCGAAAAAAACACCACTAGGATCCTTTGTACAAGTTCTCGGAATCGATCCTTCATAAAATCTGCCCTGACTTAAACGAAACATAATTCAAACTGTTCCTCTCGACGTCTTCGCATGCCTTAGCTCATTGAATTCTAGAGTATAATATTTGCCGTGTTGCTCATAAATTATGTCATTTCTCTCAACTATCGGTGACCCGAGTCGCTGTAGATTATTTGAATCTATAATTCCCAAGATGACTATTCATTACCCAATACTTATATCTCCAAATTCGAGAAAGTCACCATAAAAACACCCGACCCTTCTAAAGCATACCAGCAATAGCAATGACAACTGCAGCCCCGATAGGCGCAGCAGTAACCATCGCCTTAGCCGGAGCAGCCGCAGCACTCAGGCGGAGTCTGAGTCGCCTGAGAAGCAGCAAACGACGCAATACCACCCGTAACAAGAATGCCCGCAATCGCCAACTCCTTCGTAGGTTAATAATATTTACACTATACACTGCTAGGTGGATTCACTAGAGCTTAAACTCTTAGATTCTCTAGGAGGGAGTGATCTAGTGGAGAAGCGGAAGGACTAGTGTTCAGAACTTCAGGGTCTCTACCCACATAACAACACAGTACGGTATTCACTAAGATCCATTGCCAAATTATGCCTCTTAGCCACCGTAGTGGTGATAATCATTGAACTGATCAAGTCGGCTGTCTGAATGCCGAAGGTTACAGTATCAGGCCCTAGCCTCAGGCATCCAAGCTACAGTATCTCCATCTATCCTCTTCCCTTTCTCTACACTCCTCGCACCTCGATGCTCGAGAGATCGAAGTCTGATCCGGAAACATATCAAGAAATACACATTATCTTCCAACAGTTAAGACTGATAGTCATTCAATTCAGAAGCCTTTCATGAACCACTCTTATTATTCCAGGGACGACTAGGCTAGTATGGCGCTAGCGTCGTCATAACCGAACAGGGGCCAGAATTTACCCAATCAGCAGCGGCTACTAAATTTCTCGCTAGTACTAAACAGGCTTAACGAGATTGAAGCCTGGTTCGCTCACAGTGCAGCCAGTCAGAAGCGCGTCTTGACCATTAAGTTGTTAACAGGGACAAAATGCCTAGCAGAGCCTCTGTCTGTGTTACATCGGACAGTGCAATTGCAATTTCCCCCACTTTTTTTTAGCCCGGAGAACCCTCCGATCGGGTCAAATTTAGTACAAGGATGCGCTATGGCCTGGCACATAAAAACATGGCTTGCCCCCTATCAATCCCCGACGCCTGTAAACCTTGCCTTCCCGGGTTGTGCGAAACGGAGAACCCTTGAACATGCGCCGGGTTAACTGGAAGCCGACCCTTGCGGTCGCTCTGTTGACTGGCAGCGCGTCTGCTATCGACCTCAATATTAACAATGAGGGTGAGTCTCTCGGATTGTGTCCCAATTGCCCACCGAGAACCAAATCTGACGTCAGAAAGCATCCGTCAAAAATGCCGCGAGCCTGGTTGCGAAGAACACCATGTCGGACTACAACGACAGAGAAGCAAAGAACATCCCCGGCAAATTGGATGGCACCTGGTTCGAGGGTGGTGTCATGTTTGACGCTTTGATCAGGTACTGGTACTATACCGGTGATACCTCCTACAACAATGCTGTGAGCGACGGAATGTACTGGCAAATGGGGGATAACAACTTCTTCCCTTCGAACTACAGCCAGGTTCTCGGAAACGATGACCAAATGATGTGGGCTCTTGCTGCCATGACCGCGGCTGAGCTGGACTACCCTCAGCGATCCTCAAAGCCGTCTTGGATTACCCTGGCGGAAAACGTCTTCAACGCCCAAATTGGTCGTTGGGACGAGGGTAATTGCAATGGTGGCTTGCGCTGGCAGATCTGGCCTTACCAGGCTGGTTATACCACCAAAAACGCTATTACCAATGGTGGTCTGTTTGAACTCGCTGCTCGTCTAGCCTTGTTCTCCAAAAATCAAACCTACTCAGACTGGGCAGAGAAGATTTGGGACTGGAGTGCCACCACCCCGTTGCTGAACAATGCCACCTGGACTATTATGGATGCGACCAGTTGTGACGCAGATTGCACCGACCACAGCAGCCTCCAGTGGTCCTACAACTACGGAGTCTACATGGCCGGCGCTGCATACATGTACAACTTGGTGAGTCAGAGACCTGCGATTATCTCTGAAAGCTACAGAAGATTAGTAGCGAGCTTGCAAGATCACCAGCTAACAATTTTACAGACAGATGGCAATGCTAAGTGGAAGTCAGGTCTCGACGGTCTCCTGAACGCAACCTCCGAATTCTTCCCTTCCCACGGATATAACAGCGACGATGGCACGGTCATGGTCGAGATCGCCTGCGAGCCCATCAGAACGTGCAACAAAGCCATGGATATCTTGAAGGGCACATTTGTCCAGGACCTTGCCCAGATTACTGTAGTTGCCCCCTATACCTCATCAAAGATTCTGCCATTGCTGCAGGGTTCCGCGACCGCTGCTGCGATGACCTGCACGGGAGGCACGTCGGACAGCTTTTGCAGCGCTCGCTGGTACGAGAAGAAGTTTGAAGAAAACGAGAGCATCGAAGCTCAAGTCGCTGCCCTCAGTCTATTCACATCCAACCTGGTCGCATTCAACTCCCATGCCCCCGCGACGCAAGTCACTGCCTCGAACGGCACGGTTACGGCTACGACCAGTGGAAATGGGACCACCACGAGCTCGGGTGCTGCTGGAGCTACCACGACCAAGAGCAGTGCCGCAAATGTGCTCGCCAGTAGCTTTGTCGGCGTCACCGCTGCTGTTTTTGCAGCTCTTCTCGCTCTTTTCTAAGCCATTGCTCTTTTACTTAAGTGATTAAGGCTTACATTTTCTTTTCTTGTCTGTATTATATTAGTTGAAATTGGCACCGGCAGATGTCCTCATTTATACCCAGATATCAATCAGAAGCAAAAACCATGTTTGAGAACCCATTCAATCACAAATAAAAACATCAGAGATCATGTAATGCCAAGTCTATCCCCTTCTCGCACAGCGACGGCGCCAAGCGAGTATGGTTTCTCCCGATGCTCCGCATGAAGTCACGCAATTATCGTGATTCAGGTGTATCTGCAAGTGACAGCTACAAGATGGAGCTCGGCGACGACGGTGGCATCAATTGGCTAGGTATCGCCGACCCCAACCAGTGGTCCAGCACTAGTCAGTTATACTCCATGGGGGCGGGTCGATTTTTTCCGGGGTGTGGGTTAGAGTACCGAGCATTCGCCGGGGAGCACGATGAGCCGAGCTCAACAGTTTGGGGTAAATGGACATGTAGACCATCGAATACTCGAATAGATGATATTTTTGTGCATGGGCAATTGCATTACAGTCAATTGATCAATGCATTTGAGATGATGTTCTAGTTGTCTCATCACAGCTTTCTCGGTATGACTATTTCATGCATCAATGGAATTTCGCTGTGGATCCCGAACTGGGACACGGGGGAACACCGGATGAATGGAGCCATCAGACTAATTAAACTCTTACGGCCTTAAGCTTTCTACTATACCTGGATTGATACGGCTTTTGGCGTCAAGAATCCTTCAAACTCGCTACTTTTACCCTCGCTTGTTTTTCCTCATCTGATGCACTTTCGACATCAGGCCACAGCGAAAGGCAATTGACTCACTGTTTGATAAGGTAAGGCAGTGAAAAGAAGGAACCTAAAAAAAAAAAAACTTCACAAACCAAATCTTGATCTGTCAATATCGACCTGTCAAGAAGTAGAAATTGCCAGAGTTTTGCAGACAGACCTAACAAAACCAGCCGGTTATTCGGCTCTCTATTGCTGGAATATAAGCTTAGGCTTTGTAAGCTTCGCCTTAACCACGGCAGGAAGGTCGTGGCATAGCGTGACCTTGGACAACTTTAATTACTCCGAGGGCTTGGGGCTTGTGGCTTGCGCCCGAGATCCCGGAGGCCTAGGCAACCTTCTAGAAAGAAGCCGATCATTGTGGTCCTGCATATCTGTCACAAGTTCATCCACGGTTCCCGAGAGTCGAGCCACAAAGCCCCGGACAGAAATGGGCATAGCTCCCGAGCATTGAAAAAGTTATCATGGCCGAGAGGCGCGTCCCTCTGAGCCAATATCGGGTGGATCTCGGTTTGCAGACCCTTTGGTCATGGAAGTTCTCCGTGATGTACACCGGCGAGAAAGCCACATTATCTGTTACATAGGCAGATTTGGTCAGATTTGAGAGAGATAGCAATTCCTTTCTGGGCGTTGGCCCACGGCTGCTCCACTGTGACCCAGTCGTATCTGTAGGAAGATAGGAGAAATATCCTATTCGAGTGAGTCGTGGAATTGTGGCGAGAAAGGGGTTGAGATCATCGTCATCGCTACTGGCATCAATCTCTGGTCTCTTCAGTAGAACTGGTATAGCACGAGTCTGTTCTCCAGAAAATCCTAGTATTTCCCCATGTTGTTGCGTGAAGAAAAAAAAAAAAAAACCGGACGATGACCCCGAACATGGCGACTTCTCCCCGCGCCCGGTGGGTATACCCTCGAAAGTCAAGATCCAATAAGGCTGGATGGTCAGGTTAAGCTCTGGGGCCTGCGATGTTTGCCATGTTTCCGTGTTTCGTCGGACCGCGCTGGGTCAACGCCTGATCGACAGCAATTGCTTAGAGATGCACGTTGAGTGGCTAAAAGCGCCGTGTTCGGTGCAAACAGCCAATCACAGACCCGGCATGTTATCGCGACTTCGGGGCCTCGTTGGATGATTTCCTGGACTTTGCATGGATCTTGTCTGGATTTGTGGTGTCCCATTACCCCAAATCCATTACCTAACAGGCTAACAGCCGCATGATTGCTGAATTCCCCGCGTTGTTCGGGGATGCATGGAGATGGAGCGAGACTCGGGCGGAAGGTGAGATTCGAGTTGGCCCGTTGTCGTACCGAACTCGGCTTATTTGTTTCCACGCCTGTCCTCTCTTTTTTGAAGGGTCTCAGAATCGTCTTTCTCTGACTTTTTGATCTGCACTGCACACACACGTCTGCAGAGCATACCTTCGCCAACATGGACGAAAAATACATCGACGATGATGCCCAGCTGGCGCAGATGGGCCACAAGTCTGAGATGAAGCGGCATTTCTCAATGCTGTATGTATATCGTTTTCGGATGTGTCGGCCGCGGCAAGGCTGACCATGTTAATGTCTTCTTTAGGTCGATGCTGGGTCTTGCTTTTGCCATTCTCAACGTATGTATCTGGTCGAGATCAAGATCTGCGGATGATTTCACAACTAACAATATCGTTCGGCAGTCATGGACCGCGCTATCAGCCAGTCTTTCTCTCAGTCTGCCTTCTGGCGGTAGCGTCAGTGTTGTTTGGGGTAATGTGTTCCTGAATTCCTGTGAAATCCGGCAATCATACTAATCCTGTCTCATCTAGGCCTGGTGACTGCTGGTATTTGCAATCTGTGCATGGCAGCTTCCCTTGCCGAGTTCCTTTCGGCCTATCCTACGTGAGTGTCGAAATTACTGTTCACTGAATTACAATTTCTGAACATGACTAACCGTGACAATAGCGCTGGAGGCCAATACCACTGGGTTGCTGGTAAGTCGAAACGCCCATTTAAATTGATGAACTGATGCATTTTTACTCACTGAATTCATTTTCATAGTTAGTAAGTATTCATCTTGGAGAACCGACCATGGAGCGAGCGGCAACTAACTGGATTGCAGTTTCTTGGGAGCGTTGGATGCCAATTCTGTCCTGGATCACGGGTTGGATTAACTGCTCGGGTTGGGTTGCCCTGGTGGCTACCGGTGGCTTGCTAGGTAGCCAGCTGGTTCTGGGAGTTATCTCCCTGATGAACCCGGTGGGTTACTTTGCATACTCATTGGGTGGAATAGTGTCTAACTGCCATTCACTATTAGGAGTACGAGGCTCAGCGCTGGCACCAGTTCTTGATTTACGTTGCCTACAATCTTGTCGGATTCACGATCAACGGTCTCATGAACAGAATCCTCCCTCATTTTAACAAAGCTGCCTGTGAGTTATCTGGGATTCCGCTTATGTCTATCTAGTATCTTCTAACTAATCCTTTGTCAGTTATATGGTCGCTTACTGGATTCGCTGTTATTTGCATTACTGTCCTCGCGTGTGCTGCACCAAATTATAACTCGGGAGAGTAGGTCTTAACACACTATGGGTCTTGCTGGAACTATAAGCTAACCATAGCAGCTTCGTCTTCCGCGAGTTCCTTAACGAGACTGGCTGGCCTGATGGTATTGCCTGGTTGCTCGGAGTGAGTTTCTTCGATCCACTCCGTATTTTGCCGCGCTAACAAATCAACAGCTGCTGCAAGGTGGTCTTGGTGTGACTGGATTCGTAAGTGTTTTCTTTAGTGAATTGTCACTCGACAGCAAATCTAACAGAGTCTAGGATGGTGTTGCCCATATGATCGAGGAAATTCCCAACCCCTCGGTGGAAGGCCCCAAGATTATGATTGCCTGTGTCGGTATCGGTACCGTCACTGGAACTATATTCCTCGTCGTTCTGCTCTTCGTCGCCGGTAACATCAACGATATTATCGAGTCTTCGGCCGGTCCTCTCCTTGCTATCTTGAAGAACGCCACCCAAAACAATGCCGGTGCTATCTGCTTGTTGATGTAAGCCACCCCGCTTTGATTAAGTCTATCTTGATACTGACCATCATTTAAGCTTCCCTCTCGTCTGCATGCTGTTTGCGACAACCGCTATCATGACGACTAGTTGTCGCATGTGCTACGCTTTTGCCCGAGACGGTGGTCTTCCATTCTCGGGTTTCTTCTCTAAGGTCCACCCCAAGTTGAAGGTGCCTTTGAACTCGCTCATCCTCAACCTGGCTCTTGTCATCGTTTTTGGCCTCATTTTCCTGGGCTCCAGCAGGTAAGAATCGGAAGTATTCCATATAGCGTGGATGCAAGCTAACACGAAACAGTGCCTTCAATGCCATTGTGTCTTCGTCGGTCGTCTTGTTGGACCTTGCCTATGGTATTCCCATTGCCATCAACTGCATCCGTGGACGCAACACTCTTCCCGAGAGGGCCTTTGTCCTCCCCAACTGGTTTGGCTGGATTCTGAACATTGTAAGAGCATATTATTCTTCCGGCCCTAGTGTGACGTACTAACATGTCCTAGATCTCGCTGGTGTACGTTGCCTTGACGACGATTCTTTTCCTCTTCCCTCCTTTTCTTCCTGCTACAGGCAGCAACATGAGTATGTGGCCCATCCCGGTGAAAATTCCCACAATCACTACTAACCGATAATTAGACTACTGCGTTGCCGCCTTCGGCATTGTCTTCGTTATTTCCACCATTACATGGATCGTTGATGGCCGGAAGAACTATGTCGGACCCCGAATCGAGGTGGAAGTGCTCTCTGGACAGGCTGGTGGAAATGCGGACCACGCACCAATCCCCGTGGTCGAACAGAAGGCTTAAATCCCGTCAATGCCTTATGTAGCAAGTAATATTAGCGAATGGGATATTTACCCGGCATCCTTTAGCCGTGAGATAGCGCTGCTGAATAATATGTGCCAAGAGTTAGGTTAGTTAGTTAGTTAGTTATATACTCCGAGTATGCCACGTGATAGTCTTGTGTATTACGTATTACGTCATGGATATTTCCTGCCTGAGGCTTTACTTTCCCAACAATCCACAGCAGATCTCGGACACCGCTGAACTCGCGATGGGCTGATTTGAACACAAGCTTGAGCAAGTTTCCGTTAACTCAAGCGCTTTCCTATTATAAGTCGCGATATTGGCTTTCTGGGCGAGGCTCAATCAGCGTGTAGCACTGTGCGGGGATTTACACCTCGGATAAAATTGAACTTCCCCACCAATTGAACGACAGAGCCTGGCAATACCATCTAATCAACGCGACAATGTTCCAAGTTCCGTCCTTCAAATCCTTCAAGCTCTTCTCCTGGGGTGAGAAGCAAGCTATCGACATCCCGCCTGTCAAGACCCATGACCTTGAGAACGCCCAAGAGAAGAATGCAAGGGCGTTGAAGCACCTGCTCAAGCTGAACCATGCCAATCATGCCATTTTGTGGAATAACCGGAAGTTCCATAATCATGCCCCCCACGTGAGATATTCTCTATTTTATCCTTACGGCATCGCGTTAAATGATCATGCTGACTGACTTATCCACTAGCTTCTCGGCGCCGCGTATCTTCAGGGTGCGGATGCTGATGATCTAACTCGACTCTACGAATCAGAGTCCAAATTGCTGGACGAGTGGAACGACTCACCTGCCGAGGTAACAGATGAGGATTGGAGGGACCATTTGGGACGACGAGAGTATGTTTTCAAGCTTCGTGGATCAGGCACTTGCTGATATTGAAACGAACAGATATCAGAAGGCGTTTGTGGACTTCTTCGAAGATGAAATGGTTCGGCTTGGCTACGACTGGAAACAAGTCGTAGCAGAGTATCTCTTTTCTGGAGAAGAGCCTATTTTCAATTCTATCATGGCTGACCGTATGACCATCCTCTTATTCCTGTGAGATGTATCGCGATACTCACTTCTATTACCAGTCGGCCATCCATTGATCCACCTCGCCTACGCGTATGAAATGTCCAGCCGTGAGGTTGCAATGGAAGCGCTTGGAATGGCTTCAATCTGCTATAGCAACATACACAATTATCTGGAAAATCCCGTACTATCACAAGCCGAAGCATCCTACCATTCGACGTCACTATTCGAGATCATCGACAAAGTCCGGTCCGACAAGAAGCTTGATGGACTATTCGTTACACCAGGTGACCACAATCTCGAGAAGCTCTTCGAAAGTCATGAAGCCCTTCTTCTCGATCACTGGAACGCATGGAATATCGAAAACCCAATCGAGCAGTTCCGTGAGAGCCAGGAGCTTGCGACTGCACTATTTGCCGCCACGCATAAAAACTCGACTGAAAAGTACGACTTCTTTTTCGTCCACATACTGACAACCAGTCACGCTGTGCGCGTGCTTTTGCCTTGGATTCCCGCCAAATTCCAAATTCCTCTCGTCCGCCAATGGTGGCTTGTCACATTAGCGATTTTCATCGCCCAAATGCGCCCAGAGATAACCATGGACACGATTCGTGACTACGATCTGAAGGGAAGAGATTGGGCCTGGACTGCGAAGCAAGCTTTGAAAGGAGAACAATCGACTGATTCGCACTATACTAAGGCACTGAGAGCGCTGCAGGAGAGTGCATCCACCTGGGCCGACAACGATGGATTTTACTTGAAGGCGGCTGTCAAGTTTGCGGAAGAGTTTAACGGCTGGGGTGGCTTTGTTTAATACTGATTCATTTGCATTCCATATTTACCTGCACTGATAGCAACCAAAACTTAACTCCGCTGTGTTCCATCAGTTTTATCACAACGGCAAATTCAGCCATGAGAGCTTCTCGAGGTGAAAATCCTCACGCAGACAATGAATAATATCTCATAATGCTATCTGTTTCCGTGTCTCTTCCCTCGCAAAGCTCTCCCACCGCTCCCACGAAAGACTATAGTCAATAGTATCCCTCCATAGATCCTCAGGATCACTTCCAGGAGGTAAATCCTTCCCATTCCCAGTTTTCGCCCTGAGCTTCCCCTTAGTGAGTCGCATATGCCAGGGCACAACACCAACTCTTTCAAACCCCATCTTCTCCGCAAGTCTAGCACTCGCAATATTCATCGTACTAGTCCGCCAATGAACTCTGCGCAAGCCAAGGCCCCTATTCTCGGATGCCTCTAGGCTATACTGCAGAGCTAACCCGACGGCATTCTTTGCGACGTGCCTGCGCTGGTATGGTGGTAAAATGATTATGAAACCAATTTCAGTGCATAGATGGGTATCTGATGTTCGCACTAGACTGATAGTGCCGGCCAGTTCACCTTCGCGGTCATCTGAAGATGGAGGGTGAGTTTTGTCGATTATTGCGAACGCAAATGATGTGGGGTTTGAGAATGATAGAAGACTTGTTTGGGATTGGGAGTAGAATTCGGCTTTGAGTGTTTCTTCTGAGTCCCAGGGTCCCATCGGCATGTGTGTGTAGAGTTCTGGATGGGAGGATGAGAGGCGGAAGAATGTGTGAGTGTGATGGTCCGGGTTGAAAGGGACGAGTTTGACGCGGTCGTTGGAGATCTCGCAAATGGGGAATAGGAAGATAGATGATTGTGTCATTTTGGTAAGCATTTTAGCTCTTGAATATTGGTTCACGAAGGCTGATTCTTGAAGCTCGACAAGTTGGCTTTAGATGTATGGGTTTCAGCCGATTATCGGTTGCTTCGTATTCTCTCTCCGTAGCTCGTAGACCCTTTGAGCGTTGACCTCCGATATACGGCACTTGCCATTTTCTGGTAGTTTGAGGATAGATAGGGTGTTGGTCAGTGAGCGATGCGTTAAAGCAGAGGTACTTCGCATGAGGTATTCCGAATCCATATAATCTGCTTTAGGTATATGGCTAGGCTGCCGTGGATATAGAGATCCATGTCTCCACATCGATATACACTGATGAGGACATGTTAAATATAGCGAGTCTCCACACCGGGTGAGTCTTGGTGGAGTATCCTCGTCATATCTGGCCTGCATAACCAAACCGACTTGCAAAGCGCTCCTAACTACTATCCTGAAATTAGCGGAAATACCTTTCGACCTCGAATGTATATTCTTAAGCCTCCTTCTATGTTGATGGTTCCATGATGGGAACCCGAAACCCCCGAGAATGTCTCGCAGTATATGCTTGAGCCTCGCTCTTTCAGCATATTCAAAAGAGCTAACTGGGATATATTTAAATCTGCGGTCATTACCTCACTTTTGTGTCAGCAAATGCCCTGACTTCTCAAAGTTTCGGGGTTAAACTATAGAACTTCTCATACGTCAATCTTCGTATGTATTCAGCCTTGGAAACTGCCTATTGATACCTAGTACTATCTTTATTATTCAATTGCTATGATCTGCCAATCAGGCGTCATGAAGTTCCTGTTGTATGTGTACGTAATGATGATTTTGTCCCAACTGGTCATGCTGTCAGCGACCCCGCCCGATTTCGGTGTCAAGTGTACGGAGTACAGTGGCCGTTCAAAAGTATTTGGAACACAGTACTTCCGAAAACCACCGCTTTCAACACCGCCTACCTATAGTAGTCACACCTGCCCCCAAAGACGCGGTCAAATCCAGTAAATTCGACCTCAAAAGCTCGTTCCTTGGTAGAGGTAGCTTGAATAATTCCTGCTTGTGTTAATTAGGCTATTAAAAAGGAAGAACAGCACACTGATAATTGAACTTTTTACATGAATTAGGCATTTTGCGTGGCAGAAAGATAAGTGGGGCATGTAGTGTGTTCCAAATACTTTTGAACGCTGACTGTACTGTAACTTTAAAATACGTTACCGCCCCGTAATCTGATTCAAAATGTTCCCAACGAGTTCTTAGGAAAGCCCACCAATACGCATCCACCAATACGCATCCACTCCAGCTGTAACAACATTCGAGTACGTCAGAGTGCCCCACGAGTTACTAGCGAGAAATTTCCCCTACTCACCGATTCACCCCATAACCTCTATATCTAATCAACCGTCTCTCGTTCTTCCAATTTGACCTGCCGGAATTCGACATGAGTCAGCAAATCCAACCATCAATCGAATCCATATTCGAGAACAACAAAAAATGGGTATCAACCAAAAAGGGTGAGGACCCGGCGTTCTTCGAGAAGCTCGCGGCGGGGCAGACACCAGACTACCTGTAGGTCCAACCTAGCGTCCAATCTGCGACAGGACATCAACCCTGCAATCCAATTGCTGATGACAACTAGATACATTGGCTGTAGTGATAGTCGGGTCCCTGCCAACGAGATTATGGGCCTTGAGGCCGGTGAGGTCTTCGTTCACCGCAACATTGCCAATCTCGTGCCCAACATCGACCTCAATGTTATGTCGGTAGTTAATTATGCGGTGCGCCACCTGGACGTAAAGCATATCATTGTCTGCGGCCATTACAATTGTGGAGGGGTCAAAGCCGCCCTGACACCGACCGACCTGGGCTTGCTCAACCCCTGGTTGCGAAACATCCGAGACGTGTACCGCCTCCACGAGAAGGAGTTAGATATGATCCAAGAAGAGACCAAGAGGTACAACCGACTGGTCGAACTCAATGTGATTGAGTCGTGCAGGAATGTTATCAAAACTGCCGCTGTTCAACAGAGTTATCGTGACAACAAGTACCCGATCGTTCATGGCTTTGTATTCGATCTACGTGACGGCCTGCTTAGGGACCTCCACATTGACTTTGAGAACATGCTGGAGGACGTGATGAAGATCTACCATTTATCTCCGGACTCTGCTCACTCGGAGACTTCTGGTGGAGCTTAATGCATGGTGGAAAGCACTACCAACTCACTGCAAAAGGCAAGTGGAAAGCAAAAGCATGAGTTTGCGGCGGGCGAGAATTCTTCAAATTTCAAGAAATCAAGAAAGGGTGGTATATCGAACAGAACATCGAAGCAAGACAAACACGATAGCGAAATAGAGAAACATCTTCTAATATGATCATGGTTCTTCGTTCAATGAAAGCGCCCTCCCAACTGTCGGATCATAAACGATTCCATGTAAATCCAAATGTCCTCGCCTCGTCGCATCGGCCACTTCCGAGATATTACGCAAAGAGCGCAGTTGTTCCAGTATATTCAATTCGACAAAGGCGCTGTCCCGTTCCATCATGGGTAGTCGGTCGATATCGTGACGATATTTCGCGTGGAGGGAATCGAGCTTGCTGCCAAACTTTTAGGTCCAATTCCGGGATTAATGGGCTCAAAATCTAGACTTACCTCAACCACGGGCCTGGCAAACCATTTCTCGATGACGCTTTCACAATACCGCATCCATAGTGACCACACACGACAATGTGTTTGACCCGAAGGTCAACGACTGCATGTTTTACCGAAGTCTCGCAGGATAGATCTCCATCAATAATCATGTTGCCCAGGTTCCGATGTTCAAGCATCTCGTCAGGAAGGAAGTTCAGAATCGTCGTTTCTTTGCAGTCGCTATCCGAACAACCTATCCAGAGGATCTGTTTCTCGGACTGTCGTGGGCGCGGTATGAAGTTTGCATCGATCGTTCTCGTCGCATAATTCGTGCTTCGTCGGTTGTCTATCGTCTCTGAAGGAAGAGGGTTGGCAGCAGCATCGTTAAACATTCGGATCGGCATCTTGATTCTTGAGCTCACACAAGCGAAGCGCCGGCCTGTGTTGAAAACTTGACGGTTAAACATTTATGATGTGAAAAAACTCTGGGTACCCCTTGAGGATATACGGCCGGAGCAGATGCTTTTTCGGCTTGGTGGGCAACTTCAGTACGGCGAATGCCGGGGCGCGAGTTTCATCGTGCAAGTCCGTATTTAATGGTAAACCGATGAAAGGGGGCTCACCCGGACTTCAAGAACGATCATTGTGGGGTTGATTGGGGCATTTACTTCCGGATCTGATGCTGGCAACTCTTATTGGGAGGTTTGATTCCATGTTCAGATCCCAATGGTGGCTCAGATTGGGCAAACCTTCGTTGTATGACCCGCTCTGAAGTCATTGACTGGGCAGGAATGCGCACCGTTGATGTTGAAGGCCGAGAGATTTCCGACTTCCATAATAGAGCCAATCAAAGTTTGCTTTCGGATCCGAGAGCTGGTTGTGGGGCTTCCCGTATAGTTGCCATCGCCGAGGTTAGGGACGACCATCGCAACTTGCTAGAAACCAAACACCGAATTCAATGATAAATCAAAGGCGCCGCCGATTGAACCAGAGTTGTGCTATTATTCTCTCGTAGTTAATATTCTCTCATGCTCAGGGGCTTTATGAGCGAACATTCCTTGAAATTTCCTATTTTGCTCAAGTGCCGGCTCACCCTTATACATCGAAAGGAAACTCAACCAACTTTCAGTACCAACGAATATTGCATCAAAAGAAACGCATAGCCTCTATAATTCTTATTGAAAGAGGTAAAAGATTTGGTGACATCCGACTAGAGGTGCTGTATCAACCACCCAGCATGGATTTAGAGTCAAGTGACTAACACTTATCACAGCCATCATGATCATCACGCGCGGTTTCTCCTTGACGAACTTTGTCATCGCCAGCTCAGCCCTCTGCTTTCAAGTCTGTGTCCTGTACCCATGGCATCATAAGCTTGAGGATGAATTCAAAGAGCTCAAACTCGAACACCTACGCTTGCTGAAGGAAAATGAAGAATCTCGGTTGAAAGAACTACAAGGTATCAGAGAGCACCTAGGGAACTTCTACCGCAAGGCGGAGTAGGCCCTGACCTTGCAGGCCCCAAAAATGCTGGCATAGGTTCATTCCTATCTCTTTGTCCTTAGAGTATATACATGGCGGTGCGATAGATTGGAGATAGAATATACCCCGCTGAGGATTGCTATACGTTGAAGTCTACTGACTTGTAACCGCGTACGGTGCTTGAGCCGATTGTAGAATTTTCAATTTGATGACTTGAATTCCCAGTGTGTCATGAATTACGCTTTAAAATCGATCAAGAATCAAGTCCCTACCTACATATGACTCAATCGTAGAATCTGGGATGTTGAATTCGACCTTCTCATTCATCAAGCAGCGTAATCTCGCGAGTCTGGTATTTGAATTTCAGATTGATGATTCATCTATACCCCTTAGCGTATGAGGATTTCGAATCTCCCATATGGATGATATGTGCATAATCATCCCTCCAACAGACTCAAGTCACATGTAACGCTGGGCACAATGTGGACTGGTTTGTCATTCTACAACAAGACAAACTTGAGTTGATACTGACTTTACAGCTAAGCAGGTGGTTCAATTCATTATTATTCAAAGCAGTTTGTGCCTGGCAATATTATCAATGTTCCAAATTGTATTAAAAAAGATACTCCGAAGGACAACAGCGCATCACTGATATATCTGTCTCACATGAAGCGACCATCATCTTCGGCAGCGAGGCAATGATTAGCATTCAAATGATCTCAAAAGCCCCGCGTTCAAGACAGTCATACAGTATGATAAACGTCCGGCATTCCGATACTTTCCCAAGCGCCGCGAAGATCACGCAGTCCTTCTTGCAAGGCCGGAAATGCACCTTGGAAACAGGATAGTGTGACCTCTTGCTCCGCAAATCGATGTAGCAGTTGCTCATAATCTGCCCGCTCTCGAGACAGCGCTAGTTGCATCTGTTTGTTCGTTTCCTCGAGATCCTGCTTTTCACGTAGAAGCCCGGAGATGATCGCTTCCAAGGAGCGACAATGTTGTATCGCTCTTACGGCCTGCGCTTGAGATTCGGCCTGATTTCCGCTCAAGGCCTGGATTTCCTTGACCAGCCCGTTGAAATTATTTTGTATATCTTGGTGTTCAGCATTGGCTTGCTGGCTTACTCCCTATTTGAACCAGCTTAGCCTTAGTCGCCGCCGCGAAAAAAAGGTTGAACTCGTTACCTCCAAGAAGAAAGAAATCCGCTGTGATGACTCCATATTGTGGTAAACGTTGAGATCGGATTCAAAGGGATGCCTCCGACCAGGACTTGCGTATGTATATCGCGGAGGCAGAGCACGGGCAATGAATAATACGGTGGCATGCATGGGCAGCACCGAGTATTTAATAGGTCGAAGCTTGGGAGATCACATTGCCCTTTTGGGAGGTTGGTTACGCAAAGGAAGACTACCTCTTGTCAAGATGAATGTCCGTGTCGTGTCGTCGTCAACCAGATTTCCCGCGTTTCCCACAAAATGAACTCTCCCGGGTCCGGGATATGGCCGATGTCCGAAACTTACACGCTAAATGCATCAACCTGGCTGTAACCCCCTCTGCGTCAGTTGGGCCAGGATCTTCCAAGCTTCCACGGATCCGTGTATCATCGGGCATATGTCAGAATTGAGTTACCAATGGAGTTGATTTTCCAGAACCTTGAAGCTTGAGAGAACCTCGAGGTCCGACCTGATAGGAATGTTCTTGTTCTCTGAAACCTTCGACAACAATAAAATATCCTATCCGGTCAAGACACCTCCGATTGGACTTTAATCGGAGAACATGATCGGGATTAGGCAGGGGTATCCCAGATGTGAAGAGGCCTCTCTCAAAGAACTATTCGGGAGTTGGTCTCTACGGCCGATAGGAGCGGGTCTTGGCAGTAACCTGTCGGAACAATAGCAGCAGTGGACCCCGGAGGAAGGAATATAGTAAACCCGCATGTATTAGTCATTATTATGCCCACACAAATTGCCAGCTAGGGGGCTTTATAGCAATTCAGACTTGTTGACATCCAATTGGTGCACCATATGCTTGATAAGCAGCATTTCCGTCATAACCAGCGGCTGCAGTCCACGTGATCATTCCTTTGTTTGCACCGTTTGCGATGCCAAACCAACAGGATCACCGCGCACCTTGGGATCATCAACCCTCGCACCTTCCGAATTCCGGCGATTAAAAGCGTCCCCTCCGCTGTGAAGCTGGAACGAAGTGGACATGTCCACAGAATCGACACCACAAGATGCAGATGTGCCCCTTTACCTGCATGCCGAGCTTCTACCCAATATCCGCCAAATCACCCTCTACGTCTCGCTCCCCCAAACCCCAGCATTAGAAGGAATCCGGCCACAGATTCAGCTGTCAGAATCATGCAAATCTGTCACTGTCTCGTTATCTGAGCCATTTCATCATGTGGCAGAAACCATCAAACTGCCGGCACGCGTCACTGACGCAACAAGACGAACCTTGAATATCAACACAGCTGCCTCTAACCACAAGAAGCCCACCAGCCCTGGCTATGAATATTCAGTCAGAATGCATATTGACCCCAGTGACCCGGTGCTGGCACCACGGGATGAACTAATCGACGACTATGTTCCCTGGACCGCAGCAGATATGTCATCTTCGACACGCATCCGATGTCGTGGATGTGGCACAGCATTTTTGAAAGAGTCGGGCCCTCACACCGTGGAAAAGAGTGTTCAGTCTCTTCTACCGGGATGGCTTTGGAAGGATCTTCCGAGCGGCAACTGGGCAGAGATGATGGACTTTTGGCATTGCCACAAGCCTGATCCCCATGAAGATAATCCCAAGTCTGAAGCCACGGCAGCACTAAAATTAGAAGATCAAACTGCCCAGATCAAGGGATATGGAGCCTCTAGCCGTGTAGAAGCAATCCCAGGGACTGTCCTCATAGATGTGGCCACATTCTTGCTTTCGGACGAAGATTGCGTGAGCCTGAAAAAGGTAAGCTTTATGCATGGCTCAGCTGCTAATTAGCCCTCGCGCTCATTTTGTTTGATTATCGATATACCCCCTTTGCTTTGACAATACCCTATCTTTTTCCGCTTCTTCCCCGATGTGGGCAAACAGAAGGAGACCATTTCTTGACCATGTTGTGGCCTCCGATACTATTGCCCAAGATTAACGACTGTACATGCTCGCCTATTGACTGGGGTGGTAAGTGGTTCAGCTCATGTCACGAAGCGGCTCAGGAAAGTTATCCTCTCTCGTGAGATGGATTTCGCCCTCGGTTGTTGGCGATTGTGTGTTGTTCTAACTGCCGCTTTGGCCGATGGGCTTCTACATGCACCCTCTTCGTTCTCAATGACAGGCCAGGCCCCTCGAGCCATTCCCGGAGCAGTGGGGCTGTCATGATTATAAAGAGGCACATACCACATTTCACATGCTTTCTTGTTACTACTTAATGAAATTGAAATTGAACTCGGAACCCTCAATCAAGTCGGACTTATATCATTCATTGTCGATTCCCTTCCTTAGACTCTGAGAACCTAAATGCTGACAGTGACGTTTTGCAGGGTAATGAAGAAGAGGCAAAAACCTCCACCCCGGAAAGCTCCTACGGGAGAACTTTGGAATGTGTGGCGTGTAACTCAATTATCGGCATGGAAGACCCATCAGCATGTGGCTGGCGACTCCTCAAGGCCAATGTATCTTTGAACGCCAATGTCCCAATTTCTGGACTAGACGGAGAACACTGGCAGAGCCATCCTACGCAAATGATCGTTGCTGCACAACTGCTCGAGCTGATCGAGCGAGAAAGCGCCCGGCGTTTTGTGGTCCACTGCGGGCAAAAGAGCGGGTTATTGGTACGTGAAAATTTGCGCATTGAAGGAAGGATTAGCGACTGATTCTCGGGCTTCAGATTTGGGTCTTCAACCCAGATCTACGATACTCCAACTCCAGCTCAGGCCATAGCGTCAACGCCCAACAAGCTATGAAGGTATTCTTCCAAGAGACGCGAGAAATCGACAAATTGCTCGCTCCCGAGATTGGAAATCCATCTCCTTTGTCTGTGGAAGAGTTGGAACTGCCTTCGATGGTGTACGAAGCGCTGTTTAAAGCCCTACACGGTAGTAATCAGATGCTACCTCCGACGGCAAGGCAGTTCAATGAATGGCAGGTTGGGTTGCTTAGTCGATTCAGTCGAACTCAAACGATCTGAAGAAAAGCGGCCATCTACCATTCACACTTATGCACTACCCACTGTGTACGAAAATTACGATCTCCCTTGCTCAGCATCAATGTAAAGGGGGTTCTCTATCTGTCTACGTCTCCTTATCACGGAATTGCTCTCCGGCAATCTGAGAATCGGGATTGTGTCTTTTGGTTCAGAGATATCGTGATTGTCGAACGAGTCATATGGGTTAAAAACATTCAAGGTTTTCACAACACTCAGTCTAGCCTTCAAACGGGGTCTCGAAAGGCGGCTCCGCTTGTGGTTGTGGTGTGAGACGGGCGATGTGACGTCTCTGACCATCCTCCCAATCGAAGACGGCCGAGTGGCAGGCCACACGGTTCTAGACAAGTCAGCTATTCCGATCTTCAAACTCAAGGAAAGGACCAATACACTCACATCCCAAACCACTACCGTGCCAGCCTTCCAACGAATACGGGCCTGAAGGTCTTGCAACAGAGCAATGTGGTCGTACAAGAACTTCAGGAGATAATCAGACTCCTCCTTCTTATACCCATCAATGTAGCGAGTAACTACGACAAATGTCAGTCCATCAGTCTCACCCATACAATGAAACGAGGTTACTCACACTGCGGGTTCACATAAAGCGCCTTCTCCCCTGTAACCGGATGCGTCCTAACAATAGGATGCTCAAAGGTAATAGGATCACGACGAGCAATACCGCCCCCATTCAGACTAGCATTGACCTGCTCGACGCCTGAGTGCACTGCCTTCAGGCCATGCAGTCTCTTCTGGAACTCAGGTGACAGTCGCTTATACGCCTGCACCATGTCGGCGAATAGTGTGTCGCCACCGGTTGAGGGTCCGTCCAGCAGGTACAGGAAGGTCGTGCCGGGGGGCTGCTTCTCAAAAGTCACGTCGGAGTGCTAGGTGATTGTATTTGCCCGCTGCTCGAGGGACTTTGCGCCGGTGCGGTAGTCGGCGCCGCGGAAGACGAGGTGGCGGCCGAAGTAGCCGGCGTATTCAACGGCATCTTGGATGGAGAGGGAGGCGAAGTCTTGATCGTGGAAGGCTGGATATGACGGGGGAGTGGTTAGTTGTTTCTGTTCAATTGGATTCGGAGTGATGTTTGTTGGATGTATCAGCCCGGGTACCTACCGACAACACGTCACTGGGCGACGTACAAGGCTAGCTGATCCTTGCCAGCCTTGGAGAGCTTGCTCACTTGCACGCCGTGGATCTCGGAGCCAATGAATGGGGTGATATCGTCTACTTCGGCCTGGCCCTTGGGGAGCAGGTCTGGGAATGTGGCATCGGCATCCTGGCCATGATCATAGTGTTCGAAGTGCTCCAAAGGAGGATATCTGGTATAGATAAGTCAAGTCGTTTTTCATGAATATGTCAGACGATATGTTTCACACTACCTCTCAGCCTCATTGTCCCAGACAGGCAGATAGGGAATGATGCTGGCGGCAGCTTGTCTGTGCCCTTCAGCTCGGCCTCTTTCTCGTACTTGTATCCAATCAAATTCTCCTTGTTGTGACCTGCATCAGTCTTGAAGGGCACTGAAAAGGTTGGAGCGCGGAGAGCGACTGTCTCAGTGAGTGAAGGAGCCATTGTACAATGAGTGAAGTAGAACTGTTCTTTCGGTCTTCTTGACGCTTTTCGAGTACTGACGAACTTGGACTTGAAATACAGTACCAAGTGATGATAGCCCAGGGTAATCTTCTAGTATTGTCTCTCAAAGAAACACTACGATAGCGACAAGCATCATGCCTATATACATGGTCCCGGCACCGTGACTCCGAATTTACAAATTGCGCCATAAGTGCGGGGTTGCTCTTCTCGTCTGATAGATAATTGATCATCCAAAGGGCCTTGTCGTGAGACAGGGTCTGTTCAAGGAGATTGCTTCAGAGGTCTCGGATATCGGGCTGTCGGCAAGAAGACGTTGACATTGGCTGTTGATGAGTGTCTGTGTGTGTTGTAGAGCATCATTATGAGGGTTGTGAATAGCGTGATGATAGGCGGATGTCGCTAATCTGATTATGTACGACGACCAAAACAACTTATTAGAATGCGCAACATGGAAATACGAAAGCATAATCATATTGCGTAGTCTAGTAAAGGACTGTTACTGGGCAGGTCTGGTCAACTGGTAGGGTAGTATCTAAGTCAGGAACGTTGGTTTGTTAGTATAAACGTTTGCTACCCCTCGGATGGCGTGATACGCAACTGTCTTTGCGCAACTATAGCGACATCCGCACATTCGCATTCACCAACTTTCTTAGGATGCTAGAATGCAAGAAAAAGTACGATAGAACTGGATAAAAATCTTAGGCGAACCTTTTGGCGCTCTAGATTGATCTAAATATCAAAGAAGGGTCTAGTATACTTGCTGACCCAGCAAGCCTATAGTTCTCTTCTAGCCAATGAAAATAGCACATTTGTCCAAAAGATCAGGGCAAGCCTTGGTCACAACGTTCAGGTAGACCAAAAGTACTAAGTATCAATGAAAAGTCGCAACACTACTTGAACTTCTTCAAAATTCCAATCAATTTGAAGTCAATCGTCAAGTAGGTGCTCGTCAAACAGTGGAGGCACAGTGGGGCCGAACTAAACCATAGTCATTGTGGGCTGGTCTTTTAGTCAACCTAACGTCACTTTATCACGTCTTGCGTGACTCAGCCAAGATCAAAGATCACTGGGAAGATCACTCGGCTCTTTGAGTCTCGACTTTTTCAGTGGTCGTGCTATGCCTCTAGTCGTGCTCTTTCTTGGAAAATATCGGACGCCAAGGCTATTCACCCCGTATGCCTCGCGTCATGGCATATGCCCGAGGCAGGTCCACCAGTTTATGTCCCTTTGTTCGACTCTGGGACTTCCCATGTGCAGTGAATATGCAACGCCACAGGCACCACTGGTTGCTGAATCCTCCGATTCAGCCCAGCTGCTGGGTACCTTCCTAGTTTTGCCGGGAGCTACGACATCCTGCAGTAGATCTAGCTGAGTCGTGGCATGTCCCCCCTCAGTGGGGTCATCGTAGAGATACAGACGACTTTTTTGTCTAATACAGAATGGCGTACTAGAGGGCTGCGATGGCTTCGTCAAAATGTTCGCCTTTATAACACCTCTCCGCATCGACGAGGACAGTTGTGAATGCAGATCTTACACCTGATCCAAAGTCTTCTTCAAGATGAGAATTGAGGAGACAAAGAACGTGGGGCCGGGTCCTGTCGATTACGACGCGAAGGCTGTGCCTCAAGTCACCTCGACGAGCGATTCAGACTCATCCTCATCATTTGGCGGTCGTCGAGGACAGATCAAGCCCGTTGACTGTGCTTTTGACACGACGGAGGACCCAAGGTACTACAAGCCTATCCCGGAGTATGAAGGTGTTCATCGCTGGGATCCGGACTTTGAATGGACAGAGGAGGAAGGTAAGGCGGTTGTGAAGAAGGTATGATTTGCCTTCTGCTGATCAGGTGGCACATCCCGAGCTCAATGTACTGACCTCAACTTTCCAGATTGATTGGCGTATCTGCACATTTGCCTGTGTGACGTTTCTTGCCCTACAGCTGGACCGTGGCAATGTCGTTCAAGCCACGTCTGATAACATGCTGAGTGACCTTGGCATGAACACCAATGACTACAACACCGGTCAGACTATCTTCTTGCTTTGCTTCCTATTCGCGGAGCTGCCTTCGCAGCTAGTATCCAAGTGGCTGGGACCCGACCGTTGGATTCCAGTTCAGATGGTTTCGTGGAGTTTGGTTGCCGCTTGCCAGGCATTTGTCAAGAACCGCTCCACTTATTTCGTTACTCGTGCCCTGCTAGGTCTGCTCGAGGGTGGATTGTACGTTTGCTCAGGATTATTGCCTCCAAGAAGTACCAACCAGCATCTAACAAGGTCACATCATTCCTGATGCAATCCTCTTCCTCTCTTTCTGGTACAAGTCCAAGGAGCTGTTCATTCGCCTCAGTTACTTCTGGGTCGCTTATCAAGGAACAACGATTGTTAGCGCTTTCCTGGCCTTTGGATTCCTGCACATCAGGCAAGCAGACGGCACAGGAGGCTGGCGATATCTGTTTGCCTTTGAGGGTTTGATCACCGGCATCATCGGCATTATCGCCGGGTTCTGGATGCCTCCCTCGCCAACCCAGACCGCTGGCAGGTTCCGCAGCAAGGAGGGCTGGTTTAATGAGCACGAGGAGAAGATCATGGTCAACCGTATTCTCCGGGATGACCCCAGCAAAGGAGGTATGCACAACCGCCAGGCTGTCACGCCCCGCATGCTCTGGCATGCCTCCAAGGACTACGACATGTGGGTCATTTATTTTCTCGGCCTTACATGGATGATTGCAAATACTCCGGCCGCGAGTTACATCAGTCTGCAGCTCAAGTCGTTGGGATTCATTACCCTCCACACCAATCTGGTCACCATTCCTGCCGCGGTCATCTTCATCTGTAACTTGCTGCTGTGGAACTGGCTCTCAGAGCGTTTCAATCAGAGACTACTACTTGGTGTTGGCTCCGAAATCTGGGATATTGTCCTACTCATCGCCCTAGAAGTTCTGCCCGCGGGTGCCAGTCCTGGACACGATGGACTCTGTTGACACTGCTCCTCGGAATGCCATATGTGCATGCGATTATTGTGGCGATTACGTTTCGCAATGCTGGTACCGTTCGGACATGAACTGTTGTTACCGCGTTGTACAACATGATGGTTCAAGTCAGCAACATCATTGGCAACAATGTGAGTGTTTACCTGGAGAAAAGGAATTCATAGGAGTTTGAACTTGTCGAATGCTATAGATCTACCGTGAACATGACAAGCCATACTACCGCACCGGCAACAAAGTGCTGATTGCCCTTGCCTCATGGAGTTTAGTGATGTCCATCATCGCGAAGTACTACTATGTATGGCGGAACAAATATGTTAATGCCTCTCCTTGCCCCTTTTCACCTCACCAGATTCTAACGATGATCGATTAGGAAAAACGCTTTCATCTGGGATAACATGACAAGCGAAGAAAGAGAGTGCTATGTTATCGAGAACAAGGATCTTGAAAACAAGAGGTATTTATGCCTTACCCCTTTCCCCATTGATTGAGACAGGAACATCGTTACTGACTCACTTTCCGCAGAGTCGACTTCCACTTCTTGCAATAGAAAACTACGATTTACTCCAGCCTTTATGATTGGAGAAAGACCACGATACCATTGCAGCTTTAGAAATAGACTTTTCGGAGTATCACATCAATAGAAAACACACTTTCGAGCCATATTATTCAAGTTGATTTCCGAAGATCGCTTCAATATGTATGCTGGAGACTTCTCAAAGTTCTCCTCTACTCCCCAATCACATATTCGCACCCTTCATCCCCAATCCATACTTCATGCACCTTCCCAGCTGGGACATCGATTCGTGCTCCAGGTCCGAATGTCTCTTTCTTGACTTCACCATTATGCAGATTTGCATTGTCTTCCGGGTAAGTGACTGTAAATGTGCCCTGGCGGATCAGATGTGTTGTGAGACCTCCATGAAAATGAGGCGAGTAATATCCATTTCTAATATAGTAAGTAAGCTTGTCGAGAGGAGGGGGAAAGTGTGACAAACCTCCCGTCTGACCAGGTGTAGACATGTCGAAAACCCCAGTCTCTCACGAGACGCTCGCTTTCGGCACGGGTGCCGATGGGATACTTTTCTGTCATTTTATGAAGGTTTCAAGAAGGTTGTAGTAGGGTATATTGACCACCGTAATGTTGGCCTGGCTTGCTAAGGCATGCGATGTGGGTGGAATGATGTCACCGGGCGACGACCACCCCTCATCACGTGGCACTGTGTATACAATTGGACCAAAAGTACTCCGTACATAAAAAAAGTACGAACGAGTGGTTCCAGAAGCAATGATTTGCAGAGTCCGGGTTAGATCGCACTAAGTTCTATATGACGGAATACTTGCTGAAAGAGGGCCAAAATTGTCTCATTAAACGTTTGTTATCCGAAGTACATAAAAAGCCGCAGTCAAAGAGGCAAGTCATCAGTCGTTCAAGTACATCTCAAACTCATGATCGTAGTGAAAGATAGCGTAATCTCGGACCTGAGGTTCATGGACCAATATACAGATGGCTCAATATGCATCCTGGTTGATATTTGATGGCCATTAAAAGTAAACCCGATCTGCCACGTGCTTCTTCAATAGGAAGCTTCGTTCGTATACACGAGAAATCCGAGAAAAGAGAAGTGAAACGCCATATGGACGTCCTACGGACGCCACCAAGCGCCTCGAAGAAAGAGATTTTTGCCGTGGGGGAGCTCAGTGTCTTCTGGTCTGCCATGAGGGAAGAAGCACGGTCTCTTCACGCGCAGGGAGTATGGCAGATATGGCAACTCTTGCCGGGAATGACCCAGACTTCTTGACCCTTCGTAGCGCAGTTTGGACACCGTACACCAGGCATCTAGAACATATGTTAAACGCCATAAATATTCAAAAGTACAGAGCAAGAAGCAAGGAAGCATCTTGGCTTCGGTGAACGAACCTTGTTAACGACAGAGGAGTTTGTGCACACCGAGGCGCCACATTGAGAAGACTCAGTCATTTTGTTGAGAGGAGAGGTGATAGAGAATCAATAGAGTTTCTTTGTGTTGGTACCCTGTGCCAAAGGAAGCAGTGAAGGGACGTCGAGGTTGAAATTTTGTTGTAAATGCGTCAAGGCAATCCGAGTTTGACTTCAGGGATGGAGCTGGCGTGGATTCAGCTTCATAAGCCGGACAGACAAGCCCTTTTAAGACATAAAGGCACGGCGACAGAAAGGGGAAAAAGACAGACAATCGGTTCACGCCCCGCGATCGCGACCAGAAAAATCTTATCGGGTAATTAGTTTGAACAAAAAACTATAATAATAAAAAAAAAAAACTCAGTTCAGCTCTGGTTCGCGCACATCGCATCGATGTAGACTCGGAAGTTCCCGTGGGTAGACCAGGTCTTGCGACGTGGGAAGCTTTCTCCTTTCTCAACGATCGACCAGTCAAAAGCAATCAAAAAGTAGTTGACGACTCCCATTCTCATGGCCGATAGATTGACCTTGCGCAGGGATTCAGGGCCGATGCACACAGGGCTATCGTCCTGGTTTCAACGCCACAGAATGGTAGCAACCAATCACTGTTGTATCATCGGCTCCTCCCGAGCAGTCCGGGTTTAGGGTGTTCGTTCTGCGATTGTTTGTGCTGCAACTAACGACGTGATAGATTTCCCATTCCCTGGGGCCAGGATCTACCTTTCTCATCGCGGTTGGAGAAAGCCAGAAGAAACTTGGTGATTGCGATATCGGACGGCAGGATCCCCTCGTTTCTCTGGATTTCAAGTCCTGAAACGAGTCCAGACTGCGAAGCGATAGACCAGGATGAATCTGAACCGGCCCAAGACCACCAAAAAAAAGTTGACGTATCGCTCTTGCAACCCCAGGGCAGATCGCCAAATGGGTCACGCTCGGTCGACTTCAGAGCGCCCAGTCTGGAGTAGCGCCTTAGCGCCTATCGATGATTTGCCCATGGGGGTCTGACAGGGGCCCAATGACTTGCGATAGCTCACAAGCCTTCGATAGCGGCCGATTATTGGTCCATCGGATAGTGGTGCGTGTCCTGGTTCGCCCACTTGTTGCTAATTGCCCCGCCACCGGCCAATAGTCGCTGTTTATGCATGCCAATTCCAGCTGTCAACAGCAAGTGCTCACTGCTTAGTGCTGCGTGAACCCCTCCTCCACAGAAAGAACTTGATTATGATCTACAGACTACGGAGTACAGATGCGCAACCTGGAAATTGCGGCATTGCTTGGTCTAGTGATTTGACCGCGAGCTGATTATTGTTATCGATCCAGCCTAGCACGTAGTGCATGCGATGGTGGACTTGGACCCCTTTGCCGTCTGCTTAGGGGGATGCACATCCTCTCTGCGCTCGCTTCAACCTTATCATGCTACAGTCATCGGAGCATTTTCCGATCACCTTTACAGGATGTACACTTGCTCTCTATTTCTTCACTAGCGCTGTTGATCAATCAGATGCATTTTTGCTTGGCATGTTGATCTCCCTCTCAACTGCTCAGGTGGGGCCCAAGCTGGTTCGCGACACAGACTGCCCGCGTTGGACTGGATAATCTCTACAGATCGCACTATATCTACCTAGTCCTCGCACCGAGCTTTCAAGGATTAAAAGTGGCTAATGGGGCCCACTTATCACCCACAGGGGGCTGGGGGAAAAGCAGATTTCGAAAGCTGCCGCATGGCCACGCTACAGAGGAAAATGGTGCTGCAGTGGAATCTCGATGGCACGCATCATGCAGGATAACTTTCTTGTTTGCCTTTTGTACCAAGAATTGGGCTTGCTACACTACTAAACAGCTGCATCACTCATTTGAGGTCACACCAACCGGTTGCTGGTCCACGTTCTTGGCTCCTTTATGCTTCCCACCCGTTATCGGGGCCATGCTGGCGACTTGAACATTCCAAATGCTGCGCATATCTTCCCTCTCCTATGGACGCACATTTTAACTGCGTGCGATGATGAAAGCCCGGCAGAAACTTCCAGCGCATCACAAAGCTAACACCGGCAGTAACCTCGCATAACGCACGACCAGGACCCTGAATCGCAGGCCTACCTGCAAATAACCGCATTCAGTACAGGGCTGCATCCTGGGACGCCGACACTTTGCCTCAATTTTGCTAGACCAACGAACTGTGCGGAGCTCTTGATGTACGATATGTCCACAGTGTTGCACAACATGCCATTAACCTTGCAGGTGGGCCATGGTCCAGCATGACCTCACAGATACAACGCGGATAATGAGCCTCCTTGCTTCACCAAAATTACGAACAGGACATTACCCAGAAAGAAAGAACGTTTGTCTGATCTCAGATGACTCGAAGCCTCAGCATCAGGGTCTTCTGCCTTAGGCCTTCATATACCTTTAACACGACATGGGGCTCATGCACAGCGGCACTGCATGGACAGTTATCAGGACAAGCTGGAATCCCGAGTGGTTCGAAGACTAGTAATATCATCTTGTAAAGTCACGATATTCAATGTTCTTTGTAGCACCACGTTGCCATGATCGGTCGGGAAACCGCTCCTTGATTCCCACGTCGCATGCATACGATACCTGTACTGAATATTATCATCTTCCTCATGCTACTCTCCAGCCTGCGATACAAGATGCAATTACCAAATCTCGATCCTACAGAATATGATATGAATAGAATTCCTTGCAGAATAATGCCACTAGATCTCAGAGGTTAGTTATGACATCGGATAAACAGACCATATTCGTGTTATATGATGCAACGGCGATGCGTGAGATGATTATTCAAAGATTGAGATCAACCAATAGAATGGCTACAGCATTGAAAGACCTGCATCTCCGAGGTCGACTTGACAGGGACGATCTTCCTGCTCCCTATACACAACCATGAAATGCCTAACGAATCCTAGCACAAAGCACGTGCTTTGTCTGATATCCAGCGGTACGGCTACTCCTGCTACATACCCTTGGACGCAGTGAGCTTGTTTTTGGAATGATTATGCCGGACTCGGCGACTCGCATCTTTTCAACCGATCTGCGAGCGTACCAGTGGCATGGCCACAATGCGATTTACGTCTCTCAATTAAGACAGTCTCAAGTTCGATGAATGAAATAAGCCGATATGATTGAGCCCGAGACTGGTTATCCTTACCCAAAGGAACCATTATAGCAAACGGTCTTACATTGCTCGAAGTCGTATATGCCCGTGTATCTAGGAGCAATACGTGGAGCAGGGCTAGGGTATATCGCCACCTATTGCTCTATGATAGAATATCTTTATGAATTATAGGGAAAATCCTCGTTAGAATACAGTCAGCGCATGGCATTTGGACTACTCCACATCGGGTTCCATGCCTCTGCACTTTTAGTTCTAAAAAGGTAATCGTGAACAACCCGGCTCCTCTGTCATATCGTGCGGTCCTCGGGTTGATTATCGGTTGCTTATGTTCAGTTTACATGAAGATGAACCTGACGTGGGAAATTTGGTCTTCTCTCGTGGCCAATAGAACCTGGAACTATCCGAAAGCTGTCTTCCGACACACGGGGTTGCTATTAGATCTTCGCCCACTCCCTTGACACGCAAAGCACAAACATCGTTTGGAATACCGATCATCGAATTGCCGCATTCCAGTCCCGATCAAGGACATCGATGATAGAAAGCGTCCGAAGATACTACTAGCCCCGTGACAATCATTAGTCTTTCCATCGACGTTGTGCAACACGCAGCATGGATGCCTTAAACTCAGAACAGCGATAACACGCTTAAACCCCGAGCTCAGACGCGAGCACGATGCAATCGGAAATTTAGAAAGATGACCTATCATACCATCGGCACTACTCACGAAGCCTGCTTCGTGACACGGACCAACAGGACTCCCCCATTCTTCTCCCCCGTACAATCGTATAGGTGAACAAACCGATATCCTTCACGGAGTCGATCAAGCCGAATGCAAGCCCACGCAGCTAGTGAGTCACGACCGATCTCGTCGTCCTTGATTTTGAACCTGGATGCAGAGTGACGTAAGTTAGCATGGGCACTTGCACTTTTGGCAACGCATCTCTTCGAGTTTCACGAGGGTGGAGAAACGGAACGGCGCTGCACGTCTATTTCCACGGTAACAATACAGCTGCGGCCTGAAATGGAAATGCCGAGCACAGTACGGAGTACATAAACAGGTTCTGCAGGCTCGAACCGTTGGGATCGAAGATGGGCAGTTTTTGGTGGGCCAGGGGAAAAAAGCAAAATGAAGTAGCGAAGGTCTGCATGATACTGCACGGACATCTCCACTTGCATTTTGCAGAGATAACGCAATAATATGGGAGTGCGAAGAGGGAAGCAAGACGGGATCTCAAAGTGGGAGCAAATATGAGTTCAGGAATGAATCCTGCGTTGGAAATGAGGAAAGAAAAGCGGGCATGGAAGGACAACGAGTCCGAAAACAAGCGAAGCAATAGGGGTACGAACCGAACGAAACTTAATTCCTCCACTACCCCTGTCACGGTTGGAAAGACTAGCTTCTGCCCCCTGAAATCGGGATTGACACCAGAAGAGCTCTTGGTACAGCGGCGGAAGCTGCTCTTCTCAGCGTCAGAGCTAGCGTCATCACGACCAGCGGCGACCGGCCCGTCCGGCTCCTCGACGTGCAGTTGACAATTAACATAGGGTTTGAACCCTTTCTCCTTATGCTCACCAGGGGGCAATGATAAATTCTGAGCAGCAAAGACCTCCAGCACGAGGTTCAGTGTGCGGCGGTGGATGAGGTCTGTTTTAGGCTCAGAGCTTCGGTATCCATCTGGCTTCAATACCCAGCCCGATGTGCCGGTGAACATTCCATGGTTGAGCATCATTCCTTTGTCCAGGTTTTGCCAGTTGAGAGCTACGAGCTGTGCACCTCGACGCCAGCAAAAGGCTGGATCAAGGTTGGATGAATTCACCCGGAAAGCGAAGGGGTAAATGCGCATGAAAGATGAGCGGTTGTGCTCAAAGAGCCGTTCGCGATGATTCATGTGAGCATCGCGACATGCTCTCTCGGAGAGGGAGAAGATGTGGCCTGGGAGCTTGGCCTCTGTCGACGTGGTTAGAGTTTGCTTGCAGTCGTGTTGTCGAAGTATTATATCTTACCTGGCTGGTCAAAATGATTGAAATGAAACGCTCGAGTGTAGATGGCCATCTTCGCTAGAGCTTCAAGTGTCTTGATTGGCTTTGCCGGTTTTGGCTGTTGGGCTCCCGCAGGTTGAGGGACAGGTTCCTCAGGGGTAGTCGCTTCCGGTGTTTCAGGCTTTCCTTCGGTCTTGGTCAATGGCATGGATTTCGTTTTGATCAAGATCTTCGTCTTCAGATCCGCCAACTTGGGTAGCTTGTCAGCGGCCAAGTCGGGCGAAACCTCCACCAGAAGCCCTTTCCAGGCATCTCGCATAATATCAACCATGATTTGCTGCTGCTCCAAACAACAGTGTACCTCGAAGCTGACGATCACCGGCAGATCGCTAGTGACAAAGGCGCTGTCACGAATCGCATAGCAGATCTCGCGGAATGACGTCCCCTTGGTCAGCGTATGGCCGTGGAGAACCCTGGGCTCTACCAATACTTCAGTGCGGACCGCCTCTGTATCATTTACGGTAGCCTTTGCGGGAGTTGGCTTGGGCTTCTTAGGCGATTTGCGGCGCAGAGCATCGTTCAGTCTTGTCGAAACCGAGCGAGAGAGCCCCTTTGATTTCTTCTGTATGGCTTCGCTTCTGGACTTGGTCTTCTCTTTGATTTTGGTACCTGAGGGCCTGTCATTCTCAGCATCAGAGTCGCTGCTGCTATCGCTGTTTGCCTCACTGTCACTTGAGTCGGGGTCCTTCGGTTCTCCGTCCCAGACATCAATCTCGACAGAACGGCATCCACGAAGCAGGACCTATGTACCGGATGTGAGCCTTTTGCATCAAACGCATATATCACGAAGGACCGCGACGCCTCTAGTTCCGATATTGGCGTCATAAGCGGAGATGTTCTACTCACAGATGTGTACGCACTTGCAGCAGCGTCGCTATAGAGCTGATTTCCTGTCAAGTACGTGTTATGGCTCGAGGACACAAAATAATCCGAGATGGGAGCAGACACATCCAGCTCCTTGAGGGGTGCTTGAGCGCAAGAAGCGGCATCTTTCATGTACGCTTGAAAGGCGTCCACCGAGGCCAAAGATGCCGCAACTGGCTGGCCATTGGGCCCTGTCTCATTGGAAACGCTCTTGAGAAACTCGCTCTTCGATGCCTCCGATGCACAGATAGCCTCGTAGATCTTTCGAATGTGGGAGTCCACCGTCTCGTGGAATTTGCCCACATGATGCTCTTTCAGTTGCTGTAGCGTGAGATCCCGCGCTCGCTCGACAAGACTTTCGACCTTCTCCATCTTGTAGTCTCGTAATGACTGCCTATCAGAGTGATCGACTAAAGAGTCGGAGATAAGGCGTCCTAAACAAGCTGTTATGCCCCCGTTGCAAGGATGTTGTGGACGGGTTATGCCGATTGGATAGTGCAAGCCCCGCTTCGCAGCGTGATGTACGCAATACGACCTCGTTTCCCAAGATTTGTGTTGACAAAGCAAGGCAGCGTGAGTCAAGCGAAAGAAGACTCAAAACGGGTTCCAGCTCAGCACGACCTAAAAAAAGTTCAGCACGACCCAAAAATTTCTGACTAATCTTGGGACGTGCTGAACTGTTGGATCTCACCACGACCCA